>PITA01002351.1:0-65946 GCA_004023965.1 Spilogale gracilis
TGGTGATGGTGGTGATGGTGATGGTGGTGATGGTGATGGTGGTGATGATAAAGGTGAGAATGATAATGGTTTTGATCCTGGGCATGGTGATGCTGGTGATGGCGAGGATGATGGTGATCATGCTGATGATGGTTACATATTTGTGCCTGACTCTATGTTGAGCACTTTGCATTCACTATCACATTTCCTCCTAAAACAAGTTCATGAGGCTGCTACTATTGTTGTCCTCATTTCATAGATGAGGAAACCTGAGGCTTTGACAGGTCAAGTCACTTGCCCAAGTAGAAACAAACCCAGGCAGCTGAGAGCAGACACGAGCAGGTAACTAGCCACGTTCCTCTGTCTCAAGTGCATAGAAGTCCCCTCACTGGGGAAGATGAGCTGTTTTCTGTGCTCAAGCCACATATTCATACAATTTAACAAATGGTTATATAGCAAATGTCATAAATAATTGAGCACCCAGACCCAGGAACTGAACATTATTCACATCCCCAAAACGCACTGTGTGCCCCTCCACAGTCATAACCGTCTTACAGCTTTCCCCCCGTAACTGTGTGTCCCCACGCACTGCAGTTCAGTTCTATGTGCTGTTGGACTTTATGGCTGGACTTGGATGATATGTGTTCTTTTTCTTGCCTAGCATTGTGCTTGGGGTTCATCCTCATGGTTGTATGTCTCTTGGGTTCTTTGTCCCCTTACTGCCCAGGATTCCATGGTGTGGATGCCCATTTCAGTGTAACTGGACATTTGGGTTGTTTCCAGTTTGGGCCTTTTGTCTGTGTATGCGGCAATGTGTGCCCAGGAACACTTACCATAAACCGCCCTCTCCGGGGACCTGCACGCCCAGTGGGTGGCCCCTTCTCTGAGCTGTGTCAGCCCCTGTGCTCCCCCTCCCCCCTTTACGGCGCACGTCACTCTGCCTGGTAGTTGTCTTTTCATTCGCGGCCTCAGCCATTCACACAGGGTGGGGGGCAGTGCAGCCAGCAGGGACCCTGTTAGGTTCCCCTCATCCCCACCCAGCGCCCAGCACAGCGTCCGGCACTGGGAATGCAATCATAGAATTTTGAGTGAATGACGATGAATGAGCAAAGGAATACATGAATGAACAGGCCGCATTCCCTCAACTTCTGCTGAACCGGAGCGTGTCACAGAAGCGAATGACGGAGCCCAGAGGCGCTGTTGAGACACTCAGCTCTGGCTGTTTCCAATCTGCACCTTGACCTCGTTTGACACTGGCTCGTATCACGGGCATGGCCTGCGGGGACAGGCTACTGGCGGAGGAGTGGGCAGGTTCTAGAGGCCTCTTTTCCTGTCAGCAGATGGTGCGTCGGACATAGCGACATCTAGAGAAACGCTTCCCAGCTGGATTCCTTGTCTCTGCTCCTCCTCCTCTGCTTCCCAGGGCTAATAAGTGTGATTAGATCTCAGAAGGAGGCAGTGAGTGGTTTCCTCCTGCCTTTTCCTTATGAACTGTGTATCTGGTGTGTCCCTCCTCGGAAGATGAGCGAGCTGGACAGCGGCAGGAGGTCCCGGATCTGCTCCTTCATGGAAGAGGAAGATCAAAGTCATGGTGGGTGAACGAGGGTCCTGGGCAGGCGGCTGAGCTCCCACAGGTTGGGGTGTATCTGAGGGTCTGAGCCGACATGGAGAGGCTCAGAGGTTGGGGACACGAATCCAGGAGTCACAGGTGTGGATCGGAGCCCTGGCCAGTATAGATGAGCCCGGTGCCTTCACATCGTCTTATTAATGATAGGTTTCATCAGAGCCCACCGGCCTGTGGATCACGTCCAACCTCCTTAACACAGTTTACAAAGCCTCCCTGACGGGTTCCTGCCTGGGCTGGTTACCCCCCTCACAGGCCATCCTCCCCTGCTGTGCTCTCGTGTGGCTCAGCTTAGTGACTGCTTCTTCCAGGAACCTGCCTGATCCCAGGTGCTCCCATCCCAGGTTTTCCCAAAGTCCCCGGGACCCCGATGCTCCCATCCCAGGTGCTCCCAAAGTCCCCGGGACCTTTTGCACTGTGGCCCCCAGCACACTGTATGGCCCAGGCTTGTGTCCTTAGCACCATTCTCTGCTGGATGATTAAGAACAGGCACCAAGCCTGCTGGTTCATACTCTATCCCAGCTCAGGGTCTGGTGCTCAGTAAATGAATGTCCTGGCGACTGAGTGAATCAGGTGATCAGGTGCTTGCTGAGCATCAGGAGGTGCCCCAGAGGTACCGAGGAGTGGGGACAGCCTCTTCCCTCTTCCAGCCCTGTCCCCCAAACTCGCCTTCCCTATAGACAAGCCAGGAGGGCCTCCTTCTCCGCCTCTCCAGGGGCTACCTCCTGCCCGGACTCAAGCCTACAATGGCTATAGACAGGGTTGCTCAGGATCCGTTACCCCCTAGACAGGCAAAAGCATTCAGACCACTCCCCGATTCTCAGCCCGGTGTTGGTAGTCCTCACCCAGACACTGATGACCTGTTTTACCCCTGAATCAAGCAGAACCTGAAGCCAGCATATGTTTGAATTTACTCAGTTACTGACGTACAGAAACTAACAAATTCCCTTTTTGCCTATATCATTCCAAGCTGGGTTCCCGGCATTTGCAAAAGGATTTTTTTTTAATATACAGCTTTATTGAGATAGAATTCACATGCCATATAATACATACATGGAAGGTGTACAAATCAGTGTTTTTGGTACCATCATTATTGTGAACTACCACTACAGTGTAATTTTCATCACTCCAAAAAGAAGCCCCGAGCAGCTTGCAGTCACTCCTGGTTCCTCCCTCTCCCAGCCCCTGGGAAGCATGAATCTGCTTTCTTTCTCAATGGATTTGCTGACTTGGGACAGTTCATGTACATAGAACCATCCAAGAGGGCCTCTTATGACCGTCTTCTTTCATTGAACACAACATCCTTATGGTTCATCCACGTCATGGCAGATGTCAGAAGTGCTGCTTCTTTGTGTCTGACTCACATTCCCTCATGTGGATGGGACACACTTTGTGTATCTGTTACTCAGTTGTGGACATTAGGGTTGTTTCCACTTCGGGGGTTCCATGAATGATGTTACGATGAATGTTTGTATTCAAGCCTTCGTATGCACGTCTGTCTTGACTTCTTGCGGCTGTAAAGCTAGGAATGATGTTGCTGGGTTATGTGATGACCCTGTCTCACCGTCTCAGGAGTCATGGCCTGTTTTGGGGACCAGCTGCCCTCCCGCTCTGGGGCTTACTGATGCTGGAACGTCTCTGTGTGCACTTCCTGGTCACCCCTATGTCTTCTTTCGGAGAGATATATATCCAAAACTTTTCCCTTTTCTAAATGTGTGCTTTTATTGTGAGTTGTAGTAGTTCTTTATATATTCTAGATACAAAGCCCTGATTTGATAGATGATTTGCAAGAAATGTCCTTTCTGTGAGTTGTCTTTATACTGTCTTCACAGCATCTTTCACTGTAACCCTAAAGCTTTTGATTTTGGTGAAGCGCAGTGTATCTATGTTTCCTTTGGTCATTTGTGCTTTGGGGCTCATTGTTAAGAAAGAATCTTACATGCCCTCCCTCTCTGAGAGGACTGCTCCCCCTCGAGACTCTGCCCTGCCCTCTGTCCTCCCAGTGTGGAAGCCTACCTCCCAATAAGAACCTGAGGCTGGGGGTGTGTCTAAGCCCACGAAGGCAATGTCGCCAGCTCCCACGACACTGTGTTCTCAGAGCGGACATCTCGGGCACCTGGGGAGACCAGGTTCCCATCCACACACTGCTGCCCCCACACTGGCTGGAGCACATGGACATTTGAGGACTTCTTGAAAGAAGGATCAGAAGGAGGTGGGAGACAAGGGGCAGGTGCAATCGTGAAGCGTGAGCACAAGTCACATCCCACACCTTTGGGGGCCGAAGACACTGGAGCTTACTTGAATCAGGAGTCTGTGAGCTCCATCCGCCCCAGAAAACATTCAGACCTCGAACCTGCAGGAGCCAATCTCCGCCCTTTGCCAAACTGAAGAGCTGAGAGTTTCTCTCCGTGCCCTGCCTCCTCCCCACCCACCTTTCTGTCTGCAAAACATAGACCTTTCACTCTGAACAATTAATAGCTCACTCAACATCCACTCAAGAAATCAAGGCTAGGGCTGGGGACACACAGAGAATGAAGCAGGCATGTTCTCTGTCCATGTGGCCAGAAGGCCTATAGAAGCCCAACATATTCTTTTTTTTTTTAAAGATTTTATTTATTTATTTGACAGAGAGAGAGATCACAAGCAGGCAGAGAGAGAGGGAGAAGCAGGCTTCCTGCTGAGCAGAGAGCCCGACGCGGGCCTCGATCCCGGGACCCTGAGATCATGACCTGAGCCGAAGGCAGAGGCTTTAACCCACCGAACCACCCAGGCGCCCAAGGCCCAACATATTCTACCAACAAATGGCAACTGCGTTTGGGTGGTAAGCAGTCAGTGAAGGAATCCCCTAACTGAACGAAGAACTCCCCGAATAAAGAAATTACAGAAGCCTGGAGTGGATTGAGAAGGTGTGCACTCTGCCCTCACCTTGCCCCTCGGTGACAGTGTGGCCTTGGGCAGGTCACTCAGCCTCTCTGAGCCTCAGAATCACCCCCCGTCCTGGGCACACAACAAACGTAAGTGGCTCTTGGGACTGACCTGGCGGGAGGTGGGGACAATCTGTTCAGGAAGAGCCGTGTACCGAGACCCGGCCTGGGCATCCCCCAGGGACTGTGCACGACCACCCCACATGGGAGGCACCTCCGGGAGCGGAGACAGACACCCCAGAGTGGGAGAGGCAGGGTGAGCGATCGATCAGTGGTTGCTGCCCCACCTCCACACCCTCGCCCTGTGGAGGGGCCGCGGCTCTGGGAAAATGAGACGGAGCTCCGTGATGGGAAGGGCTGGGGGCCCCTGCACCGGAGCAGCTGCTGAGAGTGCTTGGCCCACACGGCAGCCGTTACACTTACTGTACACGTTCCGGGAAATGCAGAGATGAATGCACAAGAAACGAGAATCCTCATTATCCCATCGCCTGGCGCTTACGCAGTCAGTGATTTGTTTCCTTCAAGTTTGCTTTGTGGCACAGTTAACAGATCTATTTTACAAAATCAGCGCCCTACTGAAAAGGCTGTTTGGACTTACTTTTTCTTCGTTTAGCAATAGGTCCCAGCCATTTATTTTCCCATTTCGCTAAAGCGTCTTCTGCAGCCCAGTTTCCTAGTTGCTGGTCTGCCTGGACCCATTACTAGCAGCGAATACTGATACATGTGCGTCGCTTATATCGTGTTCGAGAGCCTTGTCCCGTTTACCTCGTGTTCATATGGACTCAGCGCTCTTTATAGGCCAGCTCATTTAATCCGCACACCTGTGTGAAGGAAGTATCCCATTAAGACCCATTTTACAGAGGAGAAGGCTTGGACACAGAGAGGTAAGGCCACTGGCCCGGGGTCACACAGGTGCTAAGGGGTGGAGTCAGTCTGGCTCTGGAGTCCACATGGCCTCTGATGCGCCCTCACCGTGGGCATAGAGAGGACAGGGATGGCACTGAGGGGTGAGGGCAGGCTGCTCCTCTTCGGAGCTCTGGAAGCCTCCTGAGAGGGGGCAGGAAGGCTGGCCGACTCTGCACGCAGGCGTGTAACTGGCGCTGGGCTCCCTGTGCCCCCGCCACACCGTTCCCCGGGGCCTGCGGTGGGCAAGGTGGCCGTACCTGTCTGTGCAGACCCGGGTGCCCTCCCGCACCTGTGAGGAGCGCTGGAAGCCCATTTGACATGGAGCCCGCATCAGCTCCTGCAACGATTCCCCACCACTTTGGTCCCAACTGTCACGTTCTAGGAGGAGGACAGCCCCGGGCTGCCACAGACAGCGGCTTCCCTGCTCCACGGAAACCAGCTGCGCCCACAGCAGGGGCCAGGGCACAGAGCAGGCTGCTGTTCCCCCGGGAAGCCACAAGAGCCTCTGGGGCTCCGGGACTCAGAGGAGAGCATAGGCTTCAGGTGTGGAGGGCTGTTGTTCGGGCGTCCATGAGAGTCCCCCAAACTACACAGACTGCGTCCCCCATGGTCAGCCTGCGGGGCGGGAGCTGCATGGTCCCGCCCTGCCCGAACACACGGGTCACCCACACATGCGGCACACGGTCGGTGTGCAGGCGGCTATCTGACCTGCACTCCTGACCCTGCGTGTCCCAGCCGGGAGACTCCGGCCTCTAACGTCAGGAGCCCCAGAGAGCCACAGCCCCGGGGCGCTGCCAAGATGCCGTAGGAAGTCAGCCGCAAGCCCCTCCTCCCTAGACAGACCGTGCCCGTCCGTGCACCCACGTCTGATCACTTCCACTGAATAAATCCCAAAATGTCCAAGGGCTGGGCCCAAGGGTACGCGGTTCCGTGAGCTGCCGCCACAGGACTGTCCCGTGCGTCACAGCATGGCTCCACTCTGCCTAGAACCCACACCGCGGGGACTCTGAGGACAGAGCCGACCCTGGTTCAGAGGGCTAGGAGGGCCCGAGCTCTCTGCATTTCCCCTCCCAACAGGAGGGGTCCCCAGTGGTCCCTCTGCAGGAGCCGGGCGCACAAGCACAGCCCAGGTGGGGTGTGAATGGTCAGCTGCACTGGCCATGGAGATTGCAGAAGGCTGGTTCTCGGCGGGCGGCCTGCCTCCCGCCCCTGCCCACCCCGCAGGGCCTGAACCTCTGCTGGGGCAGCCAGCCCAGCCTGGCCGTTTATGCAGCCGATGTCTGCGAATCTAATCCGCCCAAAGACATCAGAGAGCCGGCTGTCTGCACCAAGGCCGGCGGCGGGGCCCAGCCCTGTTTGTGGCGGGCCTGTCCGGCAGCCGCCGCGGGCTGTGGGCCCGGTCCCCCGGTCCCCCGCCGCTCAGCATCCCAAGCCCGAGAGCTCGGCGGGCCGAGGGAGACCCCGTCTGGACGGGAGTGGCCGTGCAGCCAGCAGCCCGCTCTCTGCACCGAAAACCCCAGGACAGGGTTCCCTTCTACCCCGAGAGGCTGAGGCCTGTGCTGTCCTTGTGCTGGGGCCCGGGGAGGGAGGAGCAAACAAGCAAATGACTTCAATCCGGTAAAAGTTAGGCGGAGGGCACCGAACACCGACAGGGTTTTGCTTTCCATACGAACCACATGAGATTGCTGACCGGAGCCCAGTTTGCCGCTTAGGAAGGCAGTTTCACACGGTTCATTGTTAATGCTCAGAGCAAATTTGGGGTTGTTGTTACAAGCTCCTCGTGCACAGGGCACGCGCACACGTCACACATGTCGCTACCCACTGCTGCCGTAGTTCCTGGAATCGGAGATGCCACCAGGTGTCGGTCGCTCTGGGTCCCTCTGTCCCTCTGCGAGCTGAGGAATTCAGGCGGTGCTCCGGGGCCTTTAGAGAGTCAGGGCTCCTATTTCCGCCCTCAGTGGAGCAGGGCTGCCTCACGGTACACTTCCCAGAGCCACATGCCTGTGAAGGACGATGAGCTAACTTGGGGAGGAGGCCCCTCATGGGGCTGGTGTCTGTCTGCTCCGTGGGGGCCGTCCTCCTCCTCTTCTCTCTCCCACCAACACTCTGAGGGTCAGCCCCAGGGAAGAGCAGCAGGGTGGGTGGGGAGGGGGCTAGACCCTGCCCCGGAGAATGCTAACCCAGGGGTGGGGCTCCCAGGAGACAAAGATGCTAATAGTAAACTAGTAAACAGTATTAATTAGTAAATAGTAACAGTAAACTAGTAAACACACAGCCAGAGTCACCTGGCCCCGGCCTCCCAGAACCTCGCAGCTGTCCCTGTGTTGCATCCACGCCGAGAAACAGGGCGGACCCCCACCCAAAGTTGGGCTCGGATGTCAAGAGTGATGAGCCGCACACGCTCAGAGGGTAGGAACAGGTTGTTACTCCAGTGATGAGGCTTTGTGCGGAGAGCAGGGAAGCCCCCACATTGCTCCACAATGGCTGGAAGGAGCGGGGCAAGGAGACTGGCCTGGGCTCTTGCCGTGTTGGAGGGGGAGCCAAGGGGAGGGTTCGTCCACTCAGAGAGGAGCTGTGGGCTCGGAACCTACTACAGCTCCGAAGGACAGAGCAGCCGGGCTTTTTCTCCACCGGCCGGGCTGCAGGGTCGCGGGCTCGGGGAAATGGGGGCTCCCAGCAGTGTGGCATCTCGGGTGGAGTCAGACGCCACCACATGCTGGCATCCCTGCTTCCCAGTTCCGAGACACTCGGGGACACATGTGGCTGGCCCACGTGTGCACAGGTGCTCACACGACGCCCGGGCAGCAGGAGGACCCCTGTGGGTCTCTAGCACGGGAGTGTGTGCAGGGGTGTGCTCAGCCCACCTCTCCAAGAGCATCCTCCTAGTGGCTCCGTCGCCAACATACACCCAAGATTCCAAATTACGAATAGTTCAGCCTGTACCAGACGCCCATGTACCACCACCCAGATCGAACAAATGCTCATTTTTTCTCCTGTTTGCTTTGAATGTTTTTAAGGAGATCAAAGTTAGAGTTGGAGTGCTCTCTCCTCTCCCCCCCCCTCCTTTTCTCAGATCGCTCGTCCCAGGAAGTCAGCTGCCGGGTTGGGAGCTGCCCTATGGAGAGGCAGAGCAAGGAGTAAAGGCCTCCCGTGAATAGCCAGCAAGGACCTGGGGCCTGGTGACAACCCCAGAGTTAGGTTGGAAGCGGAGCCTTCTGCCCCGGCTGGAGCCCCGCATGACCCCTGACCTCAACCACAGGAGACATCTGGAGCCACAAACACTCGGGCAGCTCCCAGGTCCCCGACCCACCAGAAGCAGGAGCTGCTATGTGAGTGTTGTTCTAAGCCCCTGAGTTTGGGGGCATTTGTCTTTCATCAGTGGATAATGAGTGCACCCATCTGCCATGGCTCAGAGGCTGGGTGCCAGGGCACAGGCAGACTCGGGTACCCACCTGGAACCCCCACCAACCCGCTCAAAGCGCCTCTTCCTCGTGGTGTCCTGCCGTTGGATGGGGTGGTGGTGACCCCGGAGCCACCAGCATGAACCCAGCCCAGCACGCATGTCTACATGAACCCCGGGGGCGAACGTCTCCTCCCGGTCCCCCTCCTTGTCCTCCAGCCCACCGTCCTCAGCCAGTTCCCTTACAGCCCAACCGTCGGGCCCTCCAGGAACTAACAGCACAGAATAAACTCACAGCAGCTCCGATCTGCAGCTCTGTCACTGGGTCACGCTTCCTCCCTGATGTTCGTCCTGACACAGAACCCAGCAGATCTTGCCGCAGAAGGTGCTTGGAATTTGGCCCCCAAGACAAGAGGCCTCGGAGCCAGATGGACGGGGCTTCCACTCTCTCCCACCATCTCTGGCCCCAAGGCTCCCTCTGGAAAGTGGGCCCCGTAATCATGCCTATCTCCAGGACGACGCAGAGAATCAAGGCCGACGCCGAGGGCCAGTGCTTAGTGGAGAGCCCTCCGCGAGCGAGCTGCGCGGGTGTCAGCCCTTATTAACGCGATGACAGGAGGTGCTCGGCGGCCGGGTGCTGGGGGAGGCCTGGGACCTGTGGCTGAGCATGGCTTCCCTGGGAGGCCTGGGTGGGGTGCGGTGGGCGAGGCAGGGGAGGTGCTCCTGAACAGGGAGGGCCCCCCCATGTCCCATGGGGCCTTCTCCAGGCTCCATATGGAAACACACTGCCTACCACCCCCTAACTCTATTTTTTCTTTCTTTTTTTAATTGAGGTAAAATTCACACAACATAAAATTAACTGTTTAAAGTGAACAGTCCGATGGCATTCAGTACAGACACAGAGCTGTTGCAACTGTCACCACGATCTAGTTCCAGAACATTCCATCACCCCAAAGGAAACCACCCCCTCCCCCACCCCTGGCAAACATGAATCTCCTTTCTGTCTCTACAGATCCTGCTTCTTCTGGATGTTTCCTCCAAGAGGCGGCAGACACCATGGGGCCGCCTGACGCGGGCTCCGTTCGTGTCAGGTGATGTTTTCGGGGAGCATGCGCGTTGCAGCCCGTGTCACGGTGTCTTCCGCTGAGGAACACTGCCTCATATGGGTAGACACCTCGGTGGGTGGATGTCTGCTTGTCGGCGCGCTGGGACCCTCAGGGCGATGCCTCTGTGGACACACACACAGGGTTTCGTGCGGACCTGTGGCTTCAGTTCTCCTGGAGAGATGGGACCGTTGGCTTTGAAGGACCCCCCCACACACACCTGGGACCGTTGGCTTTGAAGGACCCCCCCCCACACACCTGCCAGCTCCCTCCAAGCCCTCCGAGCACCGTGCTCTCACGATCGTGCTCTCTCCAGGGGCCAACTTGCATGAGACGTTGGGGAATGATCTGCATGGAGGTCTGTGAGCCCCGTGCGAGCCGGTGGGGGGAGACGTGCTCACCCTGCATCCAGGCCTGGCGATGAAACCACGCAGTGAGCCCCTGTTCACGTGAGAATGGGCTGCAGGTATGAGCCGACGGGTGAGCAGAGAGGTTGCCGGAAAGCCCAAGACCCGGAGCAGGGCCCCTCAGCAGATACACACACACTCAGTCGGGCACGGGTGGGCTGAGGTGCTGAAGTTCAGACCCAGGTTGTGCAGAGGGGCAGGCTCTACTGAATGGCTGATGGCGTGGTGGACCACCGCTGTGTCCTACACTGGCCCCCAAGGACAACAGTGGGATGGCATCGTGGTGCGGTCAGAACTAACAGATCCCTGTTCCTCCTTCCACCCCCTACCTGTCCCCCAGATCTTCCTCCCTCACCTCCAGATCGACAGGACCCACCTGAATCCTGACTCACGGTCTGTTCCCAGAACGCAGTCTAAGATGGTGGGCGAGCCCTCTGGTCCCGCTGAGGACCCGTCCTGCCGTTAGGAGGGGTGAGCGGTCATTTACAGTAAGGAGGAAGCAGAATCCAGGGGCTTTCCCAAGGCTGCTGCGCTAGGCACTGTTACGTTCTGGTCCTGGGGCTGCCCCCGAAGACACAGGTCGGCTGGGACCAGGGGAGGCAAGCAAGGTGCCCCCTCTGAGTCCTCGTCCTGGTGACCCTGGTCCTGAGAATAGCCAAGGCCCCTGTGGACACCAGTGTGCACATGTGTGAGCACGCCCAGGTGTGTGCGTGAACACGTGTGTATTTGCATGTGTGCGC
Source organism: Spilogale gracilis (assembly GCA_004023965.1). Classification (NCBI taxonomy): domain Eukaryota; kingdom Metazoa; phylum Chordata; class Mammalia; order Carnivora; family Mephitidae; genus Spilogale; species Spilogale gracilis. The sequence goes on from PITA01002351.1 coordinate 11,084, forward strand.
GTGTGCACACGCACAGAGCACATGCATGTGAGCACATGCGTGGTGGTGTGTGTGTGTGTCTCTGTGGCCGGGGTGAACTGTGTGCGCACACCTCACGATAGCTACTGAGCTCTCGTCGTAGGCCCAGCATCACCCTCGGGGCTGTACACGGAGGAGCCCATTTAATCCGCACGACCCTGTGGCACCGGTCCTACATTTTGCAGACGGGGAAACGGAGGCTCAGGGAGGCCACACGGCTGTAGCTGTGGGACCAGGGCGAGAGAGCCGGCAGGCTGACGCTGGAGCCCACATTGCGGTTCTAGGGAGGTACTGGACGACGTCAACCTATCTTCCAGCCTGAGGCACGGGCAGTGATGCTCTGTCCTCCTGCAGTGGCTCCTTCCCAGCCGAGGCGAGCAAGAAGTGGGTGCCCGTCCGCGGCTCACTTTACAACTGAGGGGAAAGACTCCGGGAGAGACGCGACACCCGCTCCAGGCTCACGCGGCCCGTGGAGACAGGTGCAACTCCAGGCCTGCCCGGAGCCTGGCCGTCCCAGAGGGGAGGCGGACCCACACGTCGGCCAGAGTGTAGGACCACAGCCAGCCTGGCCGCACACGCCGGGTCCTTCCTCCGACAGGGGACCCACTCTTTCCCCAGGGCTCCTCTGCCTGACCACTCCTTCTCCACGATGGTGGGTTCCTTTCCTCACCTCACTGTCAGCATGAGTGGGAAAAGGGCCAGGGGAGAGCAAGGCTGGGAGCCAGGCCTCTGCTGCATACGCTTAGTCCGTGAAGAGGAGCGGGGCTGCTCCCCCCTGGCTTCGGGCCCGTCCGCCTGCCTGGGTGGGATCATGGGACCGGAGAAGGACATTGCCCCCGATGACAGCCGCCTGCACACCCTCCCCTCCGGCCGACATCAGGCTGGCTTTGGCCAGAAGCGACTTTTTTTTTTTAAGTAAGATTTTATTTATTTATTTCACAGAGAGAGAAATAGCCAGAGAGGGAACACAAGCAGGGGGAGTGAGAGAGGGAGAAGCAGGCTTCCCGCCGAGCAGGGAGCCCAACGCAGGGCTCAATCCCGGGACCCCAGGACCATGACCTGAGCCGAAGGCTGACGCTTACCAACTGAGCCACCCAGGTGCCCCAGAAGTGATGTTATGAAGTTGCTCCTGAACCAGAAATCCCAGGATGGGGCTGTTTGAATTCTCCTTGCTATCAACGGGCTTCTCCCTTCTGCGCTTTGATTTTTAAAAAATGTGTTTCACCACGTAATATGCACACATTGCAGAAAAATGAGAAAATACAGATAAGCATCAGGAGGAACTGAGAACCCCCAAGTCCGCCGCGCAGTGAGGAGGTGACCGCGCTGACCTGCGCGCACGGCGACGGCTCTCTGGGCTGAAAGCCCCGCTTGCGGGCTCTGTCGTCAGCGCTGAACTTCAAACCAGCCGGAAGCTGGGGTGGCGGCCGCCGGGCGGAGGAGCAGGGCCCAGGAGGGAGGCTGGACCTCTGTGCTCCTCTGACGCACATCCTACGCCCTTTTCTTCCTGGACGTTCAGCAACATCTTGACCAAAAACACAGTCGCCCTTTCTAGTCCCCTTTGCAGGGTCCCCTTACAGACCTTCTTGCGTGCAGATATGCGTGTGTTTTTCCTGTGGGAAGATAAAACCTACTGTGCCTGCCGTGTTTTCACCGGTCAGAGGGTGGGTGCGCTGTCCCACCACGAGCCCCCGAGCAGGCCCCCTACCCCAGCCCCGAGGAGTCAGCGACAGTACCCTCCTGTCCTTCAGCCGCTCTTCCCCTGCTCTCTGCGAGCGTCCGCCCCATCAAAAAGTGACACCTGTGGGGCGCCTGGGTGGCTCAGTTGGTTGAGCGACTGCCTTCGGCTCAGGTCATGATCCCGGAGACCCGGGATCGAGCCCCACATTTGGCTCCCTGCTCAACGGGAAACCTGCTTCTCACTCTGTCACTCTCCCTGTTTGTGTTCCCTCTCTCGCTGTGTCTCTCTCTGTCAAATAAATAAACAAAATCTTAAATAAAATAAGATAAAATAAAATAAATAAAAGTCTTATTCATTGTGGTCCCTACACTTGGGAGGCCCTCCCCACAGAAGATTGGCTAAACCCCTGCCTCCTCTTTCATTGTTTCCCTCCTGTTACCCCCGTAAGGACCTCAGTTGAGGTCATGTCTGAAGGAGCTTTGCTCTCCAAACAAATGTGCTGGTTCCGAATAAAATAATTGAAACACTGACCTGTAAAGATACAATTATTAGGTGACTTGCTTTTTAACCTGTTCTATTTTATTTGTATTATTATTTACTTTTTAGTTTGGGGATTTTCAAGCACATACAGAAGTCGAGGGGGCTGTATGACGGACGCTCACGTGCCCACTGCCCTCGGGGTGATCTAACAGCGTTTGCCTTCCGGAAAATGAGGGGCTCCTTCTTGGAGCCAGTTCGAGAAGAAGCCCTTAAGTAGCTGGGGTTCAGGTGGGAGAAGCTCCCTTCCCTCCTCCTTCGTCCTGCCCCAGGCAGCTCAGGGCTGAGCCAACGTTTCCTGGGAAGGGCCGGGCAGTGAATTGTGGCAGTTTTGGAGAAAAATGATCTCTGTGGCACACTGGGGCTCCGGGCTTGCAGAACCAAGGAGGCAGAAGTAAGGCTTTATCGGCGAAACCTGGCGGGGGCTTGACTTTTGACCGGTGGGCCATCGTTGGCCAAGCCTGACACAGCCCATCTTGACTCCGAGAAAATCAAGTGTCCACTTCGGCTCTGCTGTTTCAGCGGTCAGCGACGAGAGGCCCCACAGCCGGGAGCTTGAGCTCTGGGCCATGCCGGGGTTTGAATCTGGCCTGGGGGCCTAACCGGGATGTGAGCCCGGGCAAGGGACTAACTCCTCCAGGCCTGGTTGCTGAAAGAAAGCCAGTGTCCCTGCCTCTGGGGGGGGCCGAGGGAGTGACGAGCTGAGCTGGGCGGGGGGCTCAGTCCTGGGCTGCCAGGGCCGCTGTCATGGCCCCGGGGGCAGTGCAGATACTGGGCACAGGGGAGGCGGCAGGGGAGGGAGGCAGAGGTAAAAAATAAATCAGGCCTATTGGGGGCAGCAGGGAATTGAGCCGAGAGCAGGCAGGAGGAAGCCGATAGGAGGGCTGCTGGTCTTCCTCCGTGTGAGCGGCTCTGTTTCCCAAGGCCGTCCCTCGCACTTGACCATGCCGTCCGTGCCACCAGGGACAAGGTCATTTTACTATAGACCCCAAGGACAGGCTGCGCCTCGCTGATCACTGTGACCAAAAATCTCCTTCCAGAAACTTCCAGCTTAGCGCCCAGGGGAGGCAGCACCCACTGCATTGGGCAGCCCACTAGGCCTCTGGGGCGCTGGCTGGGGCGCTGGCTGGGGTGCATCGACCACAGAGCCCGCTTTGCGCCCCCCACACCCACCGTGACGGCGCCCGGCTCGAAGCCAGAGTGGGCAGAGACCACAGTGGTCACCCAGGCCAGGGTCTCCCAGGCCACCTGTGCTCTGGGAGCCGCAAGAGTCAGGGACCTGCTTCCCAGGGCTTCTTCCTGGGAGGGGAGGCAGAAGGGAAGGCGGAGGCGCAGGACACAGGGGCGTGGGAGCAGGGCCATGCCAAGGGCCGGCTGTCGCCAGGCGGAAGGCAGGGCTCTGGAACCAGACGGCAGGGGAGGAGGCGGCCCCTCGAGCCGAGCCGTCGGTGTGGTGGCTGTGACTATGACCTATGAGAGGCAGAGGAAGTCAGAGGTCAGGGGTCACAACAAGGACTCTCAGGGAGAGAGAGCGATTTCAGAGCGCGAATCATGGAAACCGAGAACCATGCAATTCATGTGGTCTGGAGGGCACCCGGGTCTGTGTCCCAGGCCCAGCACAGCTCTCTCAGCCCCATGGTGGGTCTCACCCCAAGAACTGACCCAGACCCGGACTTCCCTGGCCATCCCCCAACGCCGCCTCACCCACCTTCCTTTCGGGGGGCTGCTCTGCTGGTCTCCCAGTGCCGAATGGGCTCTCCATCAAGCACAGCTTGTCATTCGGACCCCACAGAGCAGCCTGCCGCCCCGGGAAGTGGGGACCCCGTCCAGGCTAGGACTGTGACTCAGGCGGGACCCAGCTACATTGCCCTGGCCACAGTCAGGGACACCCTTCAGAAGTCTGCAGGCCAGAGCCCCCCCTACCCCCGGCTGTGTGTCGCTCACCACCCATAAGCCAAGGAATGCGCCCTGTACCCATCCTACAGATGCCAGTCAGGGTCAGGACCTGGCCTGAGGCTCCCTCAGCCCATCAGGAGCCCCATCAGGGACAAACGAGCCCAGGAAGCTGGGGGTGGCATGTAAGCGGGGTGCCAACAAGGGCTCCTGCCGTCAGGAACTCCACTGTCCCTGGGGCCTCCCCTTGGGGTGACTCCCGGCTCATTGGGCACTCTGGTCGGGGGCCCCTGTTCTGGGTCTCACCCTGCATGGCAAGAAGAGGAGGCCACCACTCTTACGTTTCCAGATCCTTTTCCGGCCACCCCAGTCCTTGTCGGTGGAAGGGAGCCGTGTCGACGGCATGTGCCCCCTCGGGGTCATGATGCCCCCGTGCTCAGCTGGATTACAGCCCTACACAGTGTCCCCGGCCCAATCCCCGGGCTCTGTGGCTGTGAGACCTCACAGGGCAAATGTGCCCGTGGGACTGAGGGTCTGGAGGTGGGCGGTGAGCCTCGGAAGTGGGGGGCCGGTGGGGGTCTGCCTGCAGGAGAGGCAGACGGCATGGCGCGGGGACGCAGGGAGGGGAAAGGCCGTCGGGTCCGGGGCCACGAGGCGAGGAGTGCAGACGCCTCCTCAGTTGGAAGAGACAGGGAAGCAGACTCGCCCCAGAGCCCCCCGAAGAAGCCAGTCCTGCGGGCACACCTGCCTTCTGACCTCCCGCCCTCCGGAGAATAAGCTGTGTGGTTCCAGCCACGAGGTCACCCCAGCACGCCGTACGGCCGCGACCCACCAGCTCTCAGCGGAGGCTGCACGGGGTTTGGGTTTCCAATCATGGGGTTCTCCTCCAGCCCCTATGTCGGAGCAGCCCGGCTCAGCGTCGCGGGGCCGCCAGCACGGGCTCGTCCCGCCGCAGGCCCCCGGCCCTGTCCTCACCATCAGACGAGCTTAGCATCACCCACCCCGAGACCCGAGGCCCCAGCCCCATTCCATCAACAAAGTGAGGGGCTTGCAGAGGCCCAGTGAGGACAGACCTTTTCAAACTGAGCTCTTGGGGCAAGTGGGCGGCTCTGTAGGGGAAGCGTCTGAGCCTCTGGCTTGGGTCGTGATCCCGGGGTCCTGGGATCGAGTCTTGCATCGCGCTCCCTGCTCGGCAGGAAGCCTGTCTCTCCCTCTGCCTGCCGCCAGCAGGTGAGCTGCCCTCACCCAGCTCATGCTGTTTCCCTCCCTCAAATAAACAGACAAAATCTTTCAAAAATAAGTAAATACATAAAGTGAGCTTTGCTAAGTGCCCAGCATCCTCGCATGGCCCTGTGAGGCAGGGCCCACTGTGGATTTTGTGCTGACGGCCTCACCAAGTCTCGTGGAGTTCACTGTCCTGCACTGGGGCCCGTCTGGCCGCCTGCAGAGAGGTCCAGAGGGTGGCCTGCTCTGCGGTGTCTTCCCCACGCTTGGCGGGGCATGACGGGCCCCTCACGGCATTTCCACAGCACACAGGGTCCTCCATGGTCTCCCATAGCACTGCCCTGCCTCGGTGAGGGTCGCCTCCTGCTTGGGCCTGGGGGATGGGCAGTGTGGAGCAGAGCACTGAGGTCCTGAGGCACTTGATCCGGGGTCCACGGCCCTGCCCCTCTGTGCCTGGCATTTCCTCCCGAGGAAACAGAGGGCACCTGCCTCCTGAGGGTTCTGCGGAGGCCAAGCTAGAGAGCAGGTGCAGACCTGCTGCGACACAGGGGACCAACTCGTGTGCACCGTCTCTGTGGTCACTTGCTAACAACAGACTTGAACGTCGTCGTCGTCGGGTGAGTGAATGTTCCAGAGGCACCGAGCGCAGGTGGTTGAGCTGAAATGAAGGAAGTGAAACAAAGGAAAGAGAAACTTATCGCTTCGGGCAAGTTCTTGTCTTGCTTGAAGTGGAAATGTCTGGGGGCGCCTGGGTGGCTCAGCTGGGGAAGGGTCTGCCTTCAGCTCAGGTCATGGTCTCGGGGTCTTAGGGTCAAGCCCCGTGTCTCCCTCTCCCTCTGCCCTCCACCCCCATTCATGCTTGCTCCCTCTCACGCTCTCTGTCTCTTTCTCAAATAAACAAAATCTTGGAAGGAAGAAAGGAAGGAAGGAGAGAGGAAGGGAGGGAGGGAGAAACGGAAAGTTCTGGAGCTTCCCAGGAACTGTCCCTTCTCCTTCCTGCCACTGGGAGGCCCAAGGGCTCCATGGACTAACTCTGGGCCATCCCCAGGGACAGGCAGGATGGCCACGGCAGCCCGCCTCCAGGAACCAGGCATTCTTCTGCTGGAGAATATAAACACATTCCTCACGGCTTCTGGGAGGGCCGCGAGCCCCAGTAGCTGCCGCGGAGGGAGGACTGCCGTCCAAAGACCAGCGTGCGGCTGGGGCCCTCTCCTGTACAGAGCTGGGAGAGCCCGGGGCACCATCAGGTTGACCCTGTGCTCCTGATGATGGGCAAACTGAGACCAGGATGACCAGTGACCTGCCCAAGGCCACTCGGGAGTCAGGGGCAGATCGAAGCCCCCGATACTCAGCCAAGCCCAGACTCCAGCACACTGTGCATCTTGTTAGAATAAGAGGCTGATGGGCGCCTGGGGGGCTCAGTGGGGCTCAGTGGGTTAAGCCTCTGCCTTCAGCTCAGGTCATGATCTCAGAGCTCTCTGCTCAGCGGGGAGCCTGCTTCCCTCTCTTCCTCTGCCTGCCTCTCTGCCTATTCGTGATCTCTCTCTGACATATAAATAAATAAAATCTTAAAAATAAAAGAATAAGAGGCTGAGAGCTCAGGTGAGGAGGAGGGCCTCCTCTGCAGGCACAATGGTGCCCTGATGCCTTCATGCCGAAGGTGGTGTCCCCGTGGACCAGAGCCTGCCCAGACCCTCTGTGCTTCTGTTGGGCCTGCTGGGAGGGCTGACCACTTGAAAATCAGCAGCGAGAGCCCCTTCCTCTGTTCTGGGAGATTTCTCCAGGCCAAGGCAACTTCCGGAACTTCCCGTGAGTGACTGAGCTGTTTTAGTCCCGCCCTCCCCAAGAAGCCAAACCTGGGCTTTAGCAAAACACGAGCATGGGACGGCCCGTCGGGGCTGGACAGCCCTTCTGGCCAAGCCTGGCCTCTCCACCTTGTGGGAGGAACGTGCACCGACCGTCCTTCCTGGGAGACTCCTGCCGGCAGAGAATCGGGACAGCTCCAGCCACTGGCCACAGCCCCACTGTTGACTCCAGGCCCAACGCCGCCGCCTCGCGACACCACACGGCCACTGTGTGCGTGCCTGCCCCCAAGGGCGAACCCGACTCTCCAGAGATGCCAGCTGTCCCGGGCCGTCCACACTATTACAGCACGGCACCCCACCGGTGTGCACAGCGACAAGATACCGCCGTCCCCGGGGCTTGTGTACGCCTGGCCCCACCTGGTGGACTGGCGTGTCTTGCTGGGCGCAGAGATGGGGGGATGGACGGCGGTACAGCCACCGTGGGAAGCAAGTCTGGCACTTCCTGCAACAGTTAAACACAGAGTAACTGCCCCCCGGGAAATGAAAACATACGTCCACGCAAACACCTGTAGCACAATACACACGGCAACACTATTCACAGCAGCCAAAAGGCTGAACCAACCCCAGTCACCTGCTGAACGAAGCAGCGAAATGTGAGCTCCCCACACACTGGAATGTTAATCAGCTACAAATAAGACTGACGTGCTGACACGTGCCACATGGGGGGGGGGGTCCTGAACACTGTGTGAGGTTAAGAAGCAGTCATGGGCGCCTGGGGGACTCAGAGGTTAAAGCCTCTGCCTTCGGCTCAGGTCCTGATCTCAGGGTCCTGGGATCGAGGCCCGTGTCAGGCTCTCTGCTCGGCAGGGAGCCTGCTTCCTCCTCTCTCCCTGCCTGCCTCTCTGCCTACTTGTGATCTCTCTCTCTCGGTCAAATAAATAAATAAAATCTTTTTTTAAAAAAGCAGCAGTCACAAGAGACCACAACCTGTACTACTGCACTTGTACAGAGACAGAAGGTAATCGGAGAGGGTCCAGTGTGGGACAGAATGAGGGATCCTTTTCAGGGTGACTCAAACGTCCTAAAATTGACCGTGGTGATGACCGCACAGCCCTGTCGAGTACGCTGACCACCGCTGACCTGCACACTGGACACAGATGAATCGTGCAGTTTGCGAACTGTATCTCAGTAAAGCCATAAACAAAGCGAATGCCAATGGAGGGCAAGGATGGTGTAACGGGCCCTTTCAGACACTTAGGGAGTCTTGAGTGACAGAACTGTATCGAGCCGACTGTGCTTACTGAGCTCACACGCACACACCACGACGTCCAGCCCCACTCACAGCAGAAGCGAGCGCACTTGCCACCCACGGACATGTGCCAGGACATCCACAGTGCACAGCTGGTGACAGCCGTCACTGGGAGCCACCCGCCCTCCGTGCACAGCAGGAGGAACAAACGAATGCGGTCTGTTTGTACAAGGGAGCCCTACGCGCCCCTGAACAGGAACGAGCAGAAGCCACACGCAGCACGGATGAGGCTCAGACACAGCGGTGAGCGGGAGAGGCACCTTCTGGGCTAGAAGCCAGCCTTCTGTGCTGAAGGTCACCGTGACGCTCACTCCCGGCGGAGAGGGTGGCCGGGGTCCAGGAGGCCCAGGAGTGGGGACTCAGGGGCTTGGTGACATTCTGTTTCTTACTGCTCCTTGAGCGCCTTTGCTCTGAGAACACAACCCACGGTACAGGCAGGAGTTGTGTGCTTGGCTGGAATGTTGGATCTCAATAAAAAACTCGTTGATAAAATTGTTACCAAAGTTATTGGAAGGAGGTGACCCAAGTGTCCATCACCTGAAGAATGGGTACACATACTGTGGCCACAATGGGATGTTACTGGGCAGTGCAAAGGCAGGAAGTCCTGACTCGTGCTACAACAGGGAGGAGAAAGCTGGGTGCAGCCCCCGGCCACCTGCTGAGAGGGTCTGTCCACACAAGCTTGTGTGTGCAGAGGAGGACGATCCAGGGACAGAGAGCAGGTTTGTGGGCGCCAGGGCTGGGGGAGTGGAGCGGAAAGTGTCTGCTGATGGTCATCAGGTTTCTGTGTGGGGCGATGGAAAGTTCTAGAAGTAAGTAGTGCTGAGGATTGTCACAACTCCAAGCATGTGCCGAACGCCACTGAAGGCACCCTTGAAACGCTGAATTCTGTGTTCAAGGAAGGAAGTGGAAGTATCAAGGGTTAGCTCAATCTAAAAAGAGCTGGGGTTTCTAATCCACAGGCCCCCTGGCGATGCCACTAGGCATGTGTGTGAGCCAAGTTCCAGGCGAGACCCCTTCTGACAATCCCGTTTCGTTTCCAAAGCCGTCCTAGGGAGTCACCACAATCGTCACCCCCACATTACAGATGAGGACTCTCCGTAACAGCCGTGGGGCAGCAGAAGGGGGCTCGCCGTCCAGGGCCTTCCTGCAGGCAGGGGGCCGAACCTCTCTGGCCGCCGGCCTGATGTGGCCCTTGGGGAGGTGTTTATGGGGGAGAGCACGGTGGGAGAAGTCGTCGGGGAACACCCTGGCAGACCGCCGCTGCCCCCAGGCCCCCCTCAGTGAGCCCTGGCAAGGCCGAGGGAGGCTGGCTTCTACAGACAACACCATAGTGCTGACGTCATGAACACCTTCCCATCAGCCGCCCTCGGAGCCCGTGTGCCTTGCCCACTGGACCCCCGCAGCCACCCAGGGCGTTCTCTGTTCGACAGCTGAGGAGACAAGCCGCGTCATTCGCGCACGCAGCACAAGCGGCACAGCGGGGACTGAAACCCAGAAAGCCAGAGTCCGGAGCCCCCCACAGGTAGCCTGGGCCCTAACTGCACTAACCTCTCTCCCTGCGGACGGCAAAGCCGATACGGCATGGTAAACATTGGGTAAACATTTGGAACCCTCCCAGGGGCCAGGTTACGTGACAAGAGAGGGAAGCCAAGCCTCCGACTTCAAGATCAATGTGTAGGGACACCACTCCCCAATCCCCAGAGGGGGTGGTAAATGCTCTGACCCAGGGGGAGGGCACCACCACGCCCTGCGGGGCTGGACACCCTGCTTGGGCAGAGCAGCGGGCGTGTCCCCAGCTGGCCCCAGGCGAGACTGGTCTCCCTCCAGCAAGGGAACAAGCAAGTGGTGGCCAGTAGGGCAAGGGCTGGCCTAGGACACAGCAGGCTTTCCCGTGTCTAGGCTGATGCCCATCAAAGATGATTGTGCCCTAATAGACTCGGGCCTTGATGTCTTCATTCCACGAACACCTACTGGGCGCGGTGATGCTGGATTTTATGAGTCAAGGTGGCTGGCCACAGTGCCCGGACATTTGTTTAGTCAAACCTTATTCTGGATGTTTTTAGATGAGACTAGCCTTCAGATCTGTGGAGAGCCTAATGAAGGTTGCTCTCCCTAATGAGGGTGGGTCTCATCCAATCAGGTGAAGGCCTGAAGAGAACAAAAGACTGACTTCTTCCAAGGCAGAGGGAATTCTGCCAGCACACAAGAGACTGGGACAGAGGCATCAGCTGTCCCCTGGGTCTCCCGCCCAGGCCAGCCCACCCTGCAGACTCAGGAATGCTGGCCTCTGTAACTGCATGAGTCAAATTCTCTATACATTTACACATATGCATGTGTGTGTGTGTGTGTGTGTGTGAAACAGATTTATATATATACAGATGTATCATGTGTGTATATGTGTGCAACATGTATATTTAAAAATGTATATTGGTCACATAGTATTAATTCTGTTTCTCTGACAAACACGGGTGCCTAAGGTCTGATTGGGCCGGGACTCAGAGCAAGGACACAGCCCCACGGCCTCAGTCTGTCTTCCGCTGAAGAGGAACAGCAGTGGGACATCCTCAGGTCACAGAGGTCGCACGGACCAACAGACAGGCTTTGCTGGCTCCCGAGAGCAAGCCTGCCTGCCAGAGAGAGGCTCCTTCTGGGCAGGGGTGTGACCTTGACCCACGGACTTCATTCACATCCTAGGCTTCTATTTCCTTGTCTGTGAAATGGGCTAACGACAGTTTTATCTCAGGGGTGCGATCCTGAGGATGGATGAAACATGATGCGTATAGGGAGTTGTGCTCAGCCTCCCTAGGAGCCCAGCTAAACTCCTCTGGATACGGCTCTCAGGGCAAGCCAGGGACCTGACTGTGCCAGGATCACCCCCGAGCTTGTCGAAAGAAGGCAGGCTGCAGGACCCCTCTGACCTGCTGAACCTTCCTCTCCAGGTGGAAGAGCCCAGGGTCTGCCTTCGAAGCACATTTATCTCTAGGTAGCAGGTTTGGGAATCCTCGTCCAGAGGGGCACCGAAGGACCTTGTGCGTGCAGGCAGAGCTAGCTGTGCCTTCTGCAAACGGGCAGGCCCAGGCGCAGACCTCACCTCCCCGGGCCGAGTGAGTTGGACTGGGGCTGGGCTCTCAGCCACTCACAAAAACTGCCTGCTAATGAGCTGCCTCACTGCCCTGCAGACTGCCACCCCCTCGGCCACCATCTGCCGTCTCACCTGTCCCTGGCATATGAGCACTGTCCTGCTGCAGGAAGGGGAAAGACCGTGCTGTCTTGAGCCTCCTTGCTCCTCACTGTGCCTGCTTCCTGCTCCCATGAGGGGCTGTGTGCGGAGGCCGAGGCCACGGAGAGACGCAAGCTGGGGTCCGCGCGGGCAGGACGAGTGCTGGAGAGGGCTGTGTGTTATAGATAGGTGATGGAGTTTGCTAGCGTAAAATTCAAAAGGTACACAGGTTTCCCATCCTGCCTCCACACCTTCTGTCTTCTTTGCTACCAGGGTTCTGATTCCGTCCCGGGCATCGAGCCCATGCTGAAACCCTCCATGTCCCAGCTTCCCGGTGGCTAGGATGCGCTGTGGGACCCAGTCAGGAAGAGGGTTCTGGAAAAGCCTTTCGCACTCAGCTGGTTTCTGTGCTTTGCACGGCCCTCCTTCTTGTGTGGGGGCCACGGAGGGTGGTGGTGCAGCCGGTGCCAGGCAGGCGGGCAGACAGGAGCTGGGTGAGATCACGGCTGCCCCAGCCACGAGGTCCACACCTGCTTACCTCTGGGTCCCGAGGAGGCGTGCTCCCTACCCCCGCTATGCCCAGCCTGGCTCTCTTCCCTGAAGTGCACATAGGCAGCTCCCAACCGACTGGGGAATAAGGTGCAAAGTCTCCTTCTCTGCCCTGTCTCAGTGCTCAGCTTCCCCAGAGGCAAGCAATTTAGGCAACACAGTCAGTGTTTCGGGGTCATCCCGCACGTGTGCCTGAGCACACAAGCACACAGCATTACGCAGCGCGCGGCTGGGCACTCCACGACAGCGCCTAGATTCCCTCCCGGACCGGGCGACATCACCCGAAGTGACGTAAGCAGAACCCCACTGACCATTCCAGGTACGTGCTTTCCAGAGAAGGGTTTCTAAAGGTACAGCTTGGCCAGATGGCTAAGGCTAGGAAGGAAACACAGAGGTAGCGCGTGAAAAGCAGGGAGGGAACTTTCCCTTCCCTTCTCCAACCGAAGGCCTGGCCCCACCCCCTAAGATATATGGCTCAACCCCTAGGAGGCCCGGCCCCGCCCCGAGGCCATGTGGCCCCACCCCAGGGGGCCTGGCCCCGCCCCAGGGCCATGTGGCCCCATCCCCAGGAGACCTGGCCACACCCATGGCTTACCCGCGCCCCCCCCATTAGAACCTGTTCTTCCTCTGCTTGCATTCCTCCAGCCCAGACCCTCCTGTGGCCCTCACCACTGGCCCCAGCTCTCACCGCCCCCCACCTGTCTCCCAGGCCCTCTCCTCCCCTCCTTGCACCCTGCTTAAGCTGGGGGCGGGGCTGGCTGCCCCAGAGGCGGGGGCCAAGCCACAGCAGGTCTTTCTGCAGCCACAGCACATTGTCAGGCTGTCCTCCTCTGCTTCCTTCACTTCCGCTAAGTTAGCCCCCCAAGCCCCTCTGGGCAGCGGGCCCTGCCCCCCCCCCGACCCAGCCTCCTGTGCCGACTGCCCCCCACTCCTGCAGACCTTCACCCCGTCTCTAGGAGCCGACCGCTCTCACTTCATCCTCAGTCCTGGGAGGTCCGTGACTGCCGCTCAGCTCTCACAGAAAAGGAAACGGAGAGCTGCTTGCAGTGCTGTCCCTCGGGCTCCACCCATGGGTGCCGCCGGTTGAAAGAAGGGATCAATGGCGTGGGCAAGGCGATGGCGAGGCAAGAAAAGGGCCAGTTTCCATAGCAATGTTAAGGCGGCAGCGCTGTCAGCAGAGAGGATGGAGGGGGTGTCCTGGGAGCAGAAGCAGTTCTGGGATTTGAGGACAGAAAGGCCCTTCAGTTCCCGCTACTTCGGGAGTTCTCCACAGGGTGCACATTCCCCCAGGGAACACTTTTGGGGGGTCACTTTGGTTGTGTGGGGGGCGCTCTGGCATCTAGTGGACAGGGAGCAGGGACACCATAACGCAGCCTGCCGCGGGCCCCGGCTAGAGCGGCGGAGCTATCCAGCCCCGCCCGTCCACAGGGCAGAGGTGCAGAAACCAGCATGCTGGTCAGGCTCTGTTCTGGGTTCGAATCTGCCCTATGACACCTTCCCACCTGCTCCAGAGTCCTTTCAGTCTTTGTTTAAATGCCTCTAGGGATGGAGGGCTCCCTACCTATGGGAGCAGCTGGTCCAAGGTGAGGAGCTGGTGCCAGAGCTGGCGGGACACCCTGGGGGGAAGATGCTGTCGTGTGTCGCCATAGCAGAAAGCCAGCACTGGGCTTGCACTGGAGTCTACATGAGAAACAAGCCCAGGCAAAAACGAGGCACCAGCTACTGTCCTCACATTCTCCGAGGAAGAGGGTCCTCCAGAAACCAGGGGCCCAGGGGGGAGTTCAGAGGGTCCTGCTGGTTCCTGGACCAGGATCTCTCAGCCCGTGACTGCAGAATGGGAGTGGGGACAGGCAAGAAGGAGGCAAGACACCTGTATTTAGGGGGAAACATACATACTCTAAAGTATGCCCAAATGTAAGAGGATGGACGGGTAGGTGGGGTTAGATGGACCTGTGCTGGGATTCACGAGCTCAAGTCATGTCTCCCTGCAGGCCCTTGGTTCTTTCATATGTAAAGTGGGGATGATCACAGCGCCTGCCCCGGATGTTGGAGGTGAGGATAGCATTTCTGAGATGCCTGCCCTTACTCTGGCTGATAGGACCGTCTCAAGTCTCCATGGGCAGCAAAGTTGCCGCCCGGCTAATCCTGCTGAGGCTGGGGGCCGCAGGGATCAGTTAAAGATTGGCGGGGAAAGGTATAATTCCTTCTCCCTATCTAAGTTTACAGACCCCTGAAGTCCTTCCATGAACCTCATAGGAATCCCTGTCCCAGTGAGAATCAGCCCCCACTGCTGTTGAGCCTGTCCTTATCTGTCCCGAGCAGTGGGGTTTTTTAAACCTTGTGAGCCCAAGTGGTCGTGGGAATGTCCAGGCCGTTGGAGGTGATGGTCTCTGTGCCCCATCATCCCACCTGATCCCAAGTCCCAGCCTGGAAACCCGTGGGGTCACAGACTGAGGCTTTGCTTTCTGCTCTGCTCAGGAAGGAAACAGGGCCAGTCACCCCCAGACTTGGAGCCAGCGGCTGGGGAGAAGCTAGGCTAGTCCTATGCTCACCACGTTCCCAGGGCCCAGCCAGCCCGGAAGGCCACTGGGGCCAGGCCCGTCCAGGCAGCAGCCATCACACTGGTTTTCCGGAAAGTATAGGCAGGATGGGAGAATGCTGGCTGGCTGGGAGCAGGCAGCCGCCGTGCCCGGGGAAGCTGGGCATGAGCGGATGGCCCCAAGCTGCCTGGCAAGTGTGTGGGAGGGACGTCGCTCACAGAGCAGCACACCCTACTCCCCCAGGACACAGCAGGAACGTGAGGGTGTTTCAGGCAAGGGAACAGCCTGGACTCAGCAAGCTTGGAGCCAGGGGCCCGAGCGGACAAGCCCTTCCTGGGGGCAGGAAGTGTGGCCACGCACGTGGTCTCGGAGTCTGGCTCTGGGCCTCAGAGCCTGCTTCTGGCTGCACGGTCTCAGGTGAATTGCATAACCGTTCTGTTTCGGTGAGATGGGGATTATCAGAGTATCTGGTCTTAAGGGCCGTTGCAGGGAGCCTATGTGACAACATTGAGGGCACAGCGAGTGAGGAAGATCATTAGACCCTCTGGGCCTCGGTTTCCCCGTGTGAGAACAGAGAGAGCCAACTCTGTCCCATCTCATAGGACCATCTAGATCTGATGGGACCCCTTCCTCTTGTCTAGGGATGGCATCCAGCTCCCTTCCTCTCCGCCCTCTTTGAAAAGCCTGTCCGGTCCATTTTTGTGCAGGACTCTTACAGAAAAGCTAAGTGCAGACCAGGGGGGCAGGAGCAGCCCATCAGAGGGCCAGCCCGCCTCTCCTGCCCAGGCAGGGTCCCTTCTGTCCGCACGCACCAGACCCACGCCAGGCACCCCCAGGCAGCCCGCCGTCTTGTCCCACTTCCCAGAACCTCTGGAAGGATCTGCCCAAACTGTTCCATAACCCTGGCAAGCACTGGCCTTCCCCTGCAACGTTTATTTATGTATTTATTGCAAAATAGCTCTTTTTTTCATTGTAAGAGGAGTACAGACTCATTGCCAAATACTCAGAAAATAAAAAGTGTAACGAGAGAGGAAACAAAGATTGCCCTAATCCTACTAGCCAGGGGCTGTCACCGTTAACCCTTTGGTGCTCTCTGAGCCAGACTGAGTTTTTTAAAAACCACCTCTTGGGTGCCTGGGGGGCTCAGTGGGTTAAAGCCTCTGCCTTCGGCTCAGGTCATGATCTCAGGGTCCTGGGATCGAGGCCCGCATCGGGCTCTCTGCTCAGCGGGGAGCCTGCTTTCTCCTCTCTCTCTGCCTGCCTCTCTGCCTACTTGTAATCTCTCTGTCAAGTAAATAAATAAAATCTTTTAAAAAAATAAAAAAAAATAAAAACCACCTCTGGAGAAAGATATTTGCTCACTTATTTACGAACTTAAGAACCTACCTACATATGTGCTTGCTGTTACATTTTTCACCTTAAATGTGCGCAGACACGTGCCTGTGTGTGTACGTAGCCTCACATACACATATATTTGCTCGCGTGCACAAATTCATACGTTTTGCTTCGTTGCATAGTCTCATACTCCCACTGAGATAGGAGAGCAAAGACACTAAAATAAATCATGTTTAGAAGTTCTGCCTATGCTCATATACATTGTGAAATGCTGCGGCTTCTGCCCCAGGGCCCTGTGAATCTACTGGACTCACAGAGTGGGCGCCTTCTTCCACCGCCCAGGCGGGCAGGGGACTGCGCTCCTGGAAGGCGAGGGCTGCTGGCCTGCACCCTTTGCTGGAGCCCCACGCACACCTTCACAAAACGACCCTCCCCTGAATTCTTTGAACTTGCCCATCTGTTTCTGCATTCCATTCTGTGCTCCAAGTTCAGAAGCTTACTCAACCGTGACTCTGCTGGGGGATAGCCAGGTGGAGTCTGGCTTTGCACAATCATTGTGAAAGGGCCACACGTGCACTCTCCCTTGGGGGTGCCTTGGAGAGAGCTTCTGGGAAGTGACATCAGTGGGTCTCGAGAGCACGGCGTTAGCATTTCTCGCCGCCTGTGTGGACGGTCCAGTGACGCTCTGTCTGGGGAAACGGCTCTGATCACTCCGCCGTACCCCCCGTGGCCGGACGTTCATCTGTTCCCAATACTTTCCGTGATAAATAACATCGGGTTGCAGGGGGGGCGGGATGTCTTCAAGTGCAAAGTGGCTTTCGTGTCTGAGACTGTTCTCTGGCCAGCCTGGTTTTACCAAGGTAAAGGGACCCTGCGGCCAGTGTTGGACGGCTTGTTTAAAATAGCCATATCCGCCCAAGTCACACTGGAGTGACAAATGAGACAGGAACGACAGCTTTATTTCACGGTCTGTGCGCACACTGACATCAGGAGGACAGTGCCCCATGAGACGCCCAGCATGTGGGTCCTACAGAAATACCTGACCTTAAACAAGGCGAGAAAAATCGAACCTCCACCTCCCTCCCCTGGAGCTCCAGCTGCTCATTCCCACTACGGACGGAAGCACGTACTTCTAGCCACGGCGGGGGTCCCGTGGCCCACGCAGCCCCCCCACCGTGGAGACCCGGCACCTGGGGCTGCCGTCCATGTCCTCCCCCCCACTGGACTCCCAGGCCCCCTGCTTGCTCCTGCCTGCGCTTGCTGTTGCCCTAGGGTGTGTGGTCAGTCCCTATACTCGTGTGGACCGGACCTCCAACACATGGTGTGTCTGAAGCTAAGAACTGCCGTGAACCTCACAGCATCTATTCATCTACTTCCAAAGCTCTTCCAGCAGAATCTCCGTGTTCCCTTCAATAAACCCACCAACTGTGTGGGAGCCATATATGTGAACCCTACCTGCACGTGGGCTTTCCCTCTCTCTCGGCCCTCGGGCTGCCCCAGCCCGCCCCTCCTGCCTGAGCCACCACCAGCTTCCCCACGGCAGGCCACTCGCAGGTGGGAATCAAGGAGCCACTGTCCCTCTGCTTGCTTGCTCGCTTCTTGGCCACACTCTACACTCGCAGTCGGGATCCAACGTTCACCGAACGCCTGCTCTTCACGCGCTGGATGGCAATGGCCGGGGTCATCCTAATGACGGCCCTGTGGGCCAGCTAGGACTAGCCCCGTACAGATGGGCGAGCTGAGGCTCCCAGGGCACGCCCCTGCCCTGCGAGTGGCAGGCACAGCCCCCCTCCCCCCACATGCCTCGACCTGGTGCATCACCGAGGTGTATGCACAGAGCACACACAGGCCGGAGAGGGGGGACACACAGGGACACGTGTGTGCAAACATGTGGCTGAGGGGTCTGTGTGCAGCCACTGAGCAGAGATCTGGGCCAAGTGTGGCCAGCAGCCCCAGAGGCTCACACCTGGCTCATGTTCGGCCCCTGCCAAGCCAGGTCTTGAGGGGAAAAGGGAGTGGGGAGCCAGCCTTCCCCACAGGGCTGCTGTGAGCCGGGGCTCCCTCCCGATCCTGGGCGTGCCCCCCGCGGGAGCGCCCTGGGGCTGCCATGGCGAAGCGCTGCAGATGAGACAGGTGGGACTTGGAACAACAGAAGTCTGTTCTCTCCCATTCCGAAGGCCAGACGTCTGAGATCAAGCTGTCAGCACAGCCACACTCCCTCAAGCCTCTAGAGGAGGATCCTTCCTGTCTGTCGCAGGCGCTGCTGGTGGCTACCAACGCAGGGCGCTCTTCCCCAGACGCGTCCTTCCACGCAGGGCTTTCCTCCCCAGACGCATCCTTCCAGCCTGGGTCTCTGTCCCCCAATGTGGCCTCTCCGCTGGGTGTGACTGTCTCGGTGTCTCTTCTCATAAGGACATTTGACATTGAATTTAAAGCTCACCCTACTCCATCCAACAGGACCTCAGCTTAACTGGATGACCTCTCCAAAGATCCTGTTTCCAAGAAGGGCCACATCCACAGGTAACAGTTGGGGCTTGAACACATCCTGAACACAGCCCTTCCAATACATCAGCTAAGGGCTCGCTGAGCTGCCTGTGTGGAGGGGCTCCAGTGCCTTTGCAGGGTGTCTCATGTCCATCTGGGTCCCCATTCTTGTGCACTGGGATGTGCTGCCTGTCCCCAAAGCACAGAGACAGAAGAGACCCGGGGCTAATGAGGGAGATGAAGTACACAGCCAGAGCTGTGCATCCCAGAGGGGGCTCGGGGCGGCCGACACTGGGGGCTCCGATGCACACTGGACTGGGTGTGGGCTGAGGGCAGTGTTTCAGGGCCAGGCACTTCCCCCCGGACATGCTCCTGTCCCGTCTCAGGGACGGGAGCTCCCGAGGGAGCCCTGATCTGCTCTGCTCACCGCTGTCCCCAGCCCCGGGCACGGGGCAAGTCCCCATGCACACCTGGCAGCCATGGGACTGAATTCCCTGGTGTGGGGGGAACAGCCGCGGGGGCAGGAGAACTCCGGCCTCAGTTTCCCTGACTTGCACAGAGCGTTGGGCGGGGACCCAGACCTCCCGCTGCAAACTGCCTCGGCAACGCCACCTGCTGGACGTCCTAAGAAGTGCGCCTGGTAGGAACCTTCAGAAAGAAGGGGGGCGCGGGGGGCGGGGTGCAAGGTCCTCAGCCCTGGGGCCCGTCACCCTGGCTCTCGCTGGCAGAATGGCCTGTGCCTAGTGACGGGGATCTCGAGGTGGCCCCCAGGTCACCGGCATTGCGGGGCTGGCCGCTCAGGGTCCCCACCTGTGACCTCAAGGCTCAGCCTTACTGTAGCACACTCTCACACGCCTGTCACTCCCGCTACCACAATACGCATACGTTCGTACTCGGACTCACATGCCTGCTCCCATGTACCATCACACGCTCACACACATCACTCGCTGTCGCACACTCATACACTCTGTCACACCCCACACTCATGTGAACACACCCATTCACACTCATCCATATACGTGCCCATGTGTACACGCACCGTTCCCCACCAACACTCACCTACACCCACAGCCGCACGCGCCCCTGGGGGCCTGAGCAGTGGTGGGTGGAGGGTGGGGGGGTGGAGGAAGCAGGGAGGAGGGTGGAGGGGGGGTCTGCCTCTCAGCACTGCAAACTGCTCCTAGGTAAACCCTAGACCACCTTTTCTGGGCTTCCTTTCAAACTGCATGGCTCAGCTTTCTCGATTCATTATGTTGGGAGGTTTACCAGTCTTCATTCATTTATTGTCAAGGCCCCAGGACCCCATTGTACAAATGTACTGTAACTGAGTGATTCATTCTCCCAGCGATGGATGCTCACAGGCTGCTTGTCTTTACAAACAGTAATACAGTGAATGTGGGTGTGTGTGTCTTTGCACACCCAGAAGCCTTCTCCCGTGGCCTCTCCTCTGCTGGGGGGCTGCCCGCGGGGCCTTACTGCTGCGAGGGCCGCACACCTATGTCCCCCATCCTGCCCGCACCTGCTGCTTTGCCCACCTGCTGGGCGTGAAAAGGCGACCCGGCTTGTGCGTTCCCGCGGCCGGTGAGCCCCACAGGGTGCAGCACGTGGGGCCCAAGCACATCCCTCTGCTCATCTCTCTGTTGCATTCCTTGTCTTTTACTTACAGGTTTTCAGAAGCTCTTCAGATGGCTGCTTATAATGCAAGTAACTTTTAGTCTGGACTTGTGTTTGCACATTGTAACACAGATCTTTATATCTTTAAAAATATCTTATTTATCTGACGGAGAGAGAGAGCGTGCACATGCATGAGCAGGGGAGGAGCAGAGGGAGAGGGAGAAGCAGACGTCCCTGCTGAGCGGAGCTGGAGGACACGGGGCTCGATCCCAGGACTCTGGGACCATGACCTGAGCCAACTGCAGATGCTTAACTGACAGAGCCACCCAAGTGTCCGCAGAAATTTTTACATTTTTAAAGTCAAAGCGACCAGTATTTTCTTCCACAGTTTGTGCTTTGGGGGTCTCGTTAACTCCTTGCCAGCCTCCAAGTCAGGAAGGAACAGCTTCCTTTCCCCGAAGTTGCATACGTTTTACTTCCTGCCGTCATAGACCTCTTTGCTGTTGAAGGCGGCCTCCCACTGGCTCCCTCCAGCCCTCCCAGTGCTCCCTCCCGTGTGCTCTCCCGCCCCCACCCCCAAGCCTCCATCTCCCCCCAGGTCTTCCTCCTGCACGCAGCTCCAGGCCAGGAAGCCGGACTAACGCCCCGCTCTGTCACTTGCTCGCCCTGCAACATCGACCACATCCTCAGCCTGCCACAGAGCTTGATGCCAGTGCCGGTGCAGACACCCGCTGGGACGGCCGCCACCAAAACCAGCCTGCCCACCCACTCTGCTCCCCCATCCACCCAGTTCTTCGCCCTCGGAGCTGATCTGCATGGTCTGCAGAAACAGCGGTCCTCGCTCTCTGGCTTCTGGGCTCCTAGAGGCTGCCCTGGTGAAGGCACAGGAGGAGGTCCAAGTGTTTCCCCCAGGGCGGCGTCCGGCCAGGTCTCTCCCCTGAAGGTCACACCCCTCCAGGCTATGGCTTCACATCCCCCGCGTTCCAGCCCCACTCCTCTGCATGCCCCGGCCCACCACGGAAGGAGCGCGGCAGCTGTCCACGCGGGATGCAGCACTCTGCCTGCCACGCCCCGTGAGCACCTCCTCGTGTGGTCCTACTGTGGCTCCCTCCTTCAGCAGTGCCAGCTGCTGTCAGTCGACACAGAAGCCCCAGTAGAAGTCAGAAAGGTAACGACACACAGAAGCGCCAAAGGGGTTCCGAAGACAACGTTGCTGGTGATGACCGACTGGTCTCTGTTGTCCTCGAGACAGGATGTCGTAAAGATGTGTGGGGACAGTCAGAGCATTTCAGGGCCAGCCTGGCCAGGAGACGGTCAAGCTGTCCCTTCCTGCTCTCCCGAGCCCTGAGCTCTGACACGCGGCTAGGCGGTGAGGGGGAGGGTTAGCAGGAGGCCGTGGGGACTGGGTCAAGGTCAGAGCAGGCAGCCTCCCCCCACCCCCAGCCTGCCTGCTGGAAAGTTAAATTCCATCAGAGAGCAGTGACAGCTGCCAATTAGAGACTGGGGGGCAGCGGGAAGGGCACGCGCTGTGAGGTTGGGCCTGCCTGGGCCGATGCCCAGCCCTGCCGTTTTCTACTTGGGTGGCTTGGACGGGTCCCTCAGCCTCTCTGAGCCAGGTGTCCCGGTATGGGAAGCGACGGCGGCATTCCCGCCCTCATGGAATCACACACATGTGGCTGTGACCTGCTCGCACTGTGGCACACTTGGTGACGGTTAGCGTGACCGCTAGCGTGGGAGCACTCCCAGGGTTAACACAACAGCAGCAGTGCTAACTAAACACCATCGTTAAAGATAAGAAAAACGTGCATCGTTTTTAATTTGAAACTACCGACTAGTGACCTCTACTGCTTAGTCGCACAGGCGCGGACGAGGAGGCCCAGAGAAGGTGAACAGCACGCCTGAGGTCACACAGCAGCAGCAGAGATGGGTCTGGAACCAGGGCCTTCTGAAACTGTTCTCAAGTCTCGTGCTGCGGCACACACATCCCGTGGCGCCTGGCCATGAGCCACGCCCTGTGGGGTCCCCTCCCTTCAAGTGTGGCCAAAACTGGTGACTTACTTCTTTTTTTAAAAAAGATTTACTGATTGATCTGCGAGAGAGAGCAGGGGGAGGGCAGAGGGAGAGAGACAGGATCTCAAGCACAGTGCACACTGACGCAGAGCCCGACACAGGGCTCCATGTCACGACCCCGAGATCATGACCTCAGCTGAAACCAGGAGCCAGACGCTCAGCTGATGAGCCCCCCGGGCGCCCCCATGACTTGCTTCTTACCAGTGGAATAGGGCCCGTCACTGCATTTCATCACGTCAGGCTCTGTCTTAGCAGGTAGAGGGACACAGAGCCCCCCAAGGGCCACGCAGAAGTAAACAGCTGTGCGACGAAATGCCCGTGGACAGAGCCGTGCGGCGGGGCCTGAGGGTGGCCTCCAGGGGGTATCCAGCGATGGAGTGAGATCCCGGGTCCTTCAGCCGCGAGCAAATAACTAGCACCAACAGCCCGAGTGAGCTCGGAACCAGCCTCCCCGGCTGACTCTGCGGATGAGAGCACAGCCCGGCCAGCGCCACGACAGCAGCCGGGGAGGCCTGGGCAGAGACCCAGCGCGGCCGGGCCCGCACGCCTGACCCACAGCGGCGGGGTGTTTAGGGCCGCTAAGCTGGTGGTAATGATGGTACCGCCCAGAAACGAACACACACCGTCCTTCCAAGCTCTCCGAAACTCGCCGCCTTTCCCACCTGGGCAGACGGTCAGGCCTGACCCTCTCCTTTGCCGTCAGCCGTGCTCGGGGCCCCTGGCTCTCACAGCAGAGAGCCCTGGTTCCGACGGGCATGCGCAGCTCCCAGTCAGCACCCCACTGGCGGCCTCCTGCGGGGAGACACAGCCAGGGCACTGAGCTCCGACCAGGTGCTTGAGCAGAGGGGAGGCCTGGGGAGTGCCCTCCCTCGCAGCCCCTTCCTGCTGGCTGGGGTGCAGCCCGAGGTGAGCCGGCCTGGGAGGCACCAAGTGCCTCTGGGAGGGGGCCCCTCGCCCGCACCCTCTCCGGGAACACGCTCAGCTGGAGACAGAGGCCTGGTCGGAGCCAAGGGTCCCTGGAGTCCCCGCAGGAGACGAAGGCTCGCCACTCCCCTGTGCCTGGGACACCTTCAAAGGGCCCGCGCAGCCTCGGAGCTCCCCAGGGGTCGGCTGAGGCCCGTGAGGTCTCTCCTGGCAGCACCCGTGGACCCTCCCATGTGCGGATCTCCCCCACCAGGGCCGGCCTGCAGCCTGGTGAACAACTCAGCACCAGGGGACTCGGAGAGTTCTGAGCAAGGAGATGGCTGAGCCCTGCCGGCCTAACTTTGACATGACAGAGGCAGAAAGGGATCTCCTTCTCTCCGTTAGGGTTAATACACCAGCCATGCAGACGGACCGAGTCCCTGACACTGCCTCCTGCACCCAGAGCTGTGCTTTCTCCGCCGTGCCCTAAGACATCCCACCGGCTGGCTCGCACCCCACCGGCTAGGTGGCCTGGAAGACTCGCGGGAGAAGGCAAGGAGGGCGCCGGCCTGCGCACAGCAGGACCTGCACGGGACGGGGAAGGTGTGCGGCCGGTCAGCGCACGACAGGTGGCCAAGCAGAGTCCGAAGTCCCAACGGGGAGCTTCTCACAGAAACGCAGCTCACCCGGAAGCACACGGCTCACACAGGACCACGAGGCCCCTGCCGGCGCTGCGCCTCCAGCCGCGGGAGGAAGTGCGAGCTCTGTCCAGTGTGGGGACTGACTCCCAGGGACCGCAGAGGCGGCTCAGAGGTCTCAGACGATGCAGTCCACACCCGCATGTTCAGGACCCTGCATGTCTGAACATGGGGACAACCAGGGCGATTTCGGTACCAGGGCTCCAGCAGGCCAGTCGGCAGACAGGGCGCCTGCTCTCGTCGAGGCACGGGCGGCGGGGGTGGGGCAGGGCGAGCATGTCTGATGGCGGCCACCCGCTGGGCACCAGGCTTTGGGAGGACAGGGATCTGACTCTGTGGACCCCTCGTACTCCCTTGTTCACAGAGGTCCCCCACAAACATGATGGTCCCTGAGCTGGAGAGAGCCACTGGGACGCCGCCTGCCGGAGCCAGAAACAACAGGACCAGTTTCGGTTCAGGGCAGAGTGTCTGTTCTCCTGCCTGGTTTTGGGGCTCCATGCTTGCCATCTCTGTGAGCCTGGAGCTCTGGTGTGTTTACGCCTCCCACAGCCAGGGCTGTGGCGATTGCTCGGAGGACGTCCTTGGAGAAGGAGAAGCCTCCCTTCAACTCCCTCTGCCCTCGCCAGTGGAAATGCCTGGCAGTTTACATCTCTCCAGGTAGCCCTTCACCAAGACCCAGGCATCCTGTGTGGCCTCCTTCCCCCTGGCCTGTACCCGTTTCTCCAGGGCACAGACACTCCTAATAGTCGCCCAAAAACAAATCTTCATGTTATGTTCTGATTCTCACCAACGTGTCCAGGAAAGTCGGCAGGACCTGCCACGCAGAGGGGATGGCACTGTGTGGTCACAAAAACACACAGCAGCTGCAGCGACTGATCTGGGGTCGTCTTTAAAATACACTGTTAGGGGCGCCTGGGTGGCTCAGTCGGTTGGGCATCTGCCTTCGGCTAAGTTCATGATCTCATCCTGGGATCAAGCCCAGCATGGGGCTCCCTGCTCAGTGGGGAGTCTGCTTCTCCTGCCCCCCTGCTTGTGCTCGCTCTCTCTCTCTAATAAATACATACAATCTTTAAAAGAAAAAAACCAACAAAAGATAAAACAAAAGAGTATCCTTATTGTTTCGAAAGGGGAAGGATAGAGTTATAGTGCATGCGTTTGGGCCCATCCGGAAAACCAACAGAAACCGAGACATTAATGAGTGTCTAGGACACTGAGTGGACACAAGTGCACGTGTGCAACCCTCTGTGGGCTTAGGTCACTGATCCTGACGGCTTTCCACCAATTCAAAAAGTAAAATACGGACTCGTGGGCCTCATCGTCCCAGGATCCTGCTGCTGCTGGCCTGGGGTGAGGAACCAGAACTCTGAAGGCTCTGCAGCTGGCTGATGCTCCGCCAGGCTTGGGGACCCTGTTCTGTCCGATTTCATCAAGAGATTGAACAAAACCCCCCAGCAGCCGGCAGCTGAACACCCAGGTGGGTGCTGCTTTCTGGGACATGCGCCAGCCCTACCTGGAAGCACAGCTGAAGGCCTCCTTTCATCCCGGTGACCCCCAATGGTGTGTGTGAGCTGGGCGCTCCCGGCTGGAAATCAGCCGCCTTCACCGGCCCGCGTGGTCCCTTCGCAGCCCAGCTTGTGCCCCATCCCGGTTGTCACAGCAACGGCAGGCACAACAGTTTCGGTGCAGTTGGGGTCTATAAATAATTTCTAGATCAGTCGTTGAGGTGTGAATGGGGTGGGCTCGGCAGGGCAGTTTGTGGTGGCGACAGGCCCGGCCATGGTCCACGGGAAATGGCCACACTCGGGAAACAAGTTTGCAGTCCTCTTGTGTCCCTCTGGGCAGTCTAGCCCCATCCCACAGCAGGTTTCTGCTCCAGAGAATGTATCTGGGGCTGTTCTGTCTCATCCGTGAACCCCAGAAATGCTCCCAGCCGACCAGCTGCTGGGTGGCACGAGGTGACGTGGGTGTTGGAACCCCCTCTGGTGGCCTGGGGACCGAGGGAGGCTCCGAGGCTTCTGAGCGGGCAAGGATCGTGCCTGTTTACTATGGGGAAGACCCAGAGAGGGTTCACGTGGCGCCCAGAGACCAAGCACTGTAGCGCGAAGAGAGAAAGAGAAGGGGTGCCGTCTGTCCCAGGGGATGCAGACGGGCTCCGGGATGAACGAAGGAAAAAGAACAAGGCGCATGGATGCTCCCGTTTGTGCAAGGAGAAGGGTGCCACGTTGTAATCACACACCTGTGTGTGCACACGTGTTCACAGGTGCATGTACACACGCGCGTGGACAGAGACCATCTCTGAAAACACACACAAGGAACGGGCGGCCTTGCTTACCAGCTCTGGCAAGGGGGCTGTGGCTCTGAAGGTCTGCGTAGAAGGAGACTCCGCCTCCGTCGCATACCTCCCTGCAGCGGTCAGGTCTTGTTTTATCATTTGCATACATTAAATTTTCAATAAAAAAAAAATGAACGGCAGCATGGAAAAAAAGAGTGAAGGGCAGGCAATGAAAGGGGCAGGGAAGGAGGCCGGAGTTTTCCTCTTTTCTGGGTCGCAGGAGTGCTGCTCGGAGGTGAGAGGACAGGAGGCCCAGCGGGCTTTCCTTCCTGGCACGGACCGGAGGCGATGAGAGCACAAATCAGGCAGGAGAGCGCTTCTCTCCTCTGGGGTCAGCCCCTGGGTCGAAGTCAAGACAGCCTGGAGGGCAAAGGGCAAACAAGGAATTTGTTTTCTCTGCCTGCATGGGGGCTGGGCTTTCGGACTCTGGAGGAGGCTGAGCAAAGGCTGAGCAAACGGGAAGCAGCTGTCAGGAGCGGCAGCCCCCCAGCCCCCACCCCGGGCTGAGCCCCACAAGGGAGGACCTGCGTCAGCAGTGCGGGTCCGAGGGCCAGCCTCCCGGACCCCGGGAACACGGGAAGCTCCCTCTTCAAACGGAAGGGCCAGATGCAGGGGAATCGGTCGGCAGTGCAGGAAGAAGGCGTTTGTTAATCTCACCTCCTTACAGTTTCTCAGCTGCATCTGCTAATGCGCACAAGGCCGCAGCAGCCGGGGGACCCGGGCCCTGTGCATGGGACCACGGTGCAGCCGGCCCCTGGTGCTGCCCGCGCCTCACGGCCCTGCCCGCTCCCAGAGGGCACACCCATTTACCCCTCACATCCAGTGAGGCGCTCTCACCCCGAGGACAGAACCGGTCACAGCTCTGACCCCCAACGTGGCTGAACGTGCAGCAGTGAAGGCAGACGGAAGGATTCCGGAGGGGGCCCCGACCCAAGGGGATTGGAGACCTGGGACAGCACATCTGCTCCCTCTGCGGTGTGAGGGCGCAAAGGGAGGGCGGCAGCCTGCAAAGGCCAGAGTCCAGCCCGGAAACCTGACCTTGGAGGACTGGCCTCCAGAGTGTCCTTCTAAGTTGCCGGCCTGTGGGGCTTTGTTAAGGCAGTCCTCATGGTGCAGGGGGGAGGCAGAGGGGTGCGGAGGTTGAGGAGTGCGGCTAGGGCCGCAGGCAGGCGGTGGGCCCCGGAGCCCGGGCTTTAATTATTTAATTACATAGAGCAGGGCATGCTCTTTTTTTCTTTTTTCTCTTTTTAAATCTCATATAAATCTCTCTTTCATAGAGAAAGTCTGGAAGCTACCAGATTAGCAAGAAAGCTTGTGAGACTCTGTGTGGTGAAGAATGACTCCAGTGATGTCCAGGTCCCAAGTCCCCGGAACCTGAGAATGTTTGCCTCACCTGGCAGAGGGACCCGTGTAGGTGTGACGAAGGGTGTCGAGATGAGTGGGTGGTTCTGGACGATTCAGGCAAGTGAGGATTCCCAAGTGACCTCAAGAGAGGCAGGCAGGGGGTCAGACAGGGGTAGAGATGCTAAGCTGCTGGCTGGGGAGATGGCGGGGTGGGGGGAACTGCAGGCCAGGGAGCATGGCACCTCCAGAGACTGGGGAAAGCAGGAGAACACATTCCCCTCCAGAGGTCCAGAAGAAATGCAGCCCTGCCGCCCATCTTAGACTGGGCGCCTCCGGAGCTTTAATCCGAGGTTTGTGGCAATCTAGGACAAGAGCAGCAGGAAACTATTCAGAGGAAAAGCTGCAGATTTGGGGGGGAGACTAGCAAGGGGAGGGTATGGTTGGGAGAAGGAGCTGAAACATGCGGGCCTATGTACCTGCCCCTCTGTGAGCTGACTTGGCAAATCTGCAAAGGGCTTTGACCCACACAGTGTGGCAGAAGCAAAGTGCAACCTCTGACCTCAGTTTGAGGGGCCCTGCAGTCCCCACTCCTGCTCTCTTGGATGGCCACAAGGAGACCTAGTCTGCAGATGGAAGATGAGGCCATGGGAGCAGAGGAGAGCCATCCACATGAGTGGTCCTACGGCGTCCCACAGGACAGTCCCCAGCTGAGTGCAGCCCAATCCGCCCTCCCTAGGGGTCAGGAACGCATAAATGCTGGAACCAGATCCCACCCCCTTGGGCGCGGAGGTGGAGGCGCCTCCCGTTATTCTCCCCCTCTTGTCCTCTTGCCGTCCTCGCTCCTGCCCGGTCCGGTACCAACACCAGAGGGGCCCCCACTCAACCGGCTCATCCTCACTCCTGGAGGTGGCTGACTGCGGTATCGCCGTGTGACAGATGGGGCACCGAGGCCGATGGGTGAGGGACGTGCCCAAGACCCGAGAGCTGCTGAGAGGAAGCAGTGGGCTTGGGACCCGGATTTCTCCCACGCCGGAGCCACCGCCGCGGAGCCTTTCATTGGCCCTCCCCACTCACTCATTCATTCACGATGAGTTTCTTGAGAGCCTTTTATGTCCAGTGCTTGGGAAGATGAACAAAAGAGACGTGGTCCCTCTGTGGACAGCTATTCAAATAGAGTCGCCATCCACGGCGACCCTGGGCCTCGCGTCTGCTGCAGCGATGAACGCGGCGTGGATGTGAAAGTGGCCATTTGTTCTGAGGATGAACTAGGACTGTGCTTGGCTGTCGCAGGAAAGCCCCTCCCGCAGCTTCTCCAGCTAAGCTGTTGTTTCTCTCCTGAGACCCTGAAGACAGGAGTCCCGGGTGGATGCAACAGGCTGACCTCATGTGTGTCTTTCTGCCGTGCTGTCCATTCCCAGCACGGGCTTCGTGGCCGTGGGCTGCTTGGGGTCACGTGCCCATTGCCGGCCCGATCCCCACGGCTGGAGAGACCGTGCGTAACAGCTGACCTAGCCTGGGTCAGGGGCTTCCTCTGTAGATGGAGGATGGGACCGTCAGACAAGGGGGAGGCCGGGAGCCGGAGGAAGGAGTTACAGGTTGGGTTTTCCCAACATTATCTCCCAACCTCACGCTCTTTTTAAAGTGGGATTTTTCTGCTCCTCCCAAAAGAGGTGGGGACTAGACCCCTTCCGCTTGTGCTGGAGCAGGCTTGTGGCCACCGTCACAGTAACGCGACCCCGGATCTGGCGCTGGCTCACAAGGGTCATGGGGCTTCCACCCGGTTCTCTTGGGATGCTCGCTCTTGGAAGCTGGCCACCACGGCCAGATCACATGCTGGGGCCTGAGTGAGGTCCCATCAGCCCCGCGAGTGACAGAACCTTCAGCGCTCTCAGCTCCCAGCCACCCAATCACCCTCAGGCACGAGCTGCCCCACCTGAGTCCACCTAGAGCGCGGACCCGCTGTCCCTGCCAAGCCTGCTCAGATACCGGCTGGTCACCATACGGCATGAGCCCCCTTCTTCTACTGGAGACCAGGTGTGGCGTAGTTGGTTAGGCAGCACCAGAGAAGCAGAAGAAGAGAAGGTGAGCACGGGAGAAGGACAGGCCAGCACATCCTTTCTTCCGGGAGGTGAGGGCCAAAGGGCAGCAGACACCCGGAGACGGAAGGAGAAAGGTACGGAGACGCCAGGCTCGCCGGCGGCGGAGCAAGGGCACAGGGCCTGGGTGGGCCTGGTCTCGCAAATGGGAGAGAATCTCAGCTGACCGTTTGGTTGCAGGCTAGCTGGGCTGGAAGAAACCCAGAGACGGTATTTCTGGGACCCATGGAGAGTGAAGTCTGGGACTCATGAGGTTAGCACCGGGAGATGTTTGCTCCCCGCCCTGCCATGCCTCCTCTCCGGCCGGGTGGGACCACAGCCACCCACATTCTGGCGCCAGCCCTGGCCTCGGGCACAACCCATCCTGGGGACCAGCGGCTCTGTGAAGGACTGTGCTCGGGGGCTTCCGTCTACGTCCTGCTGCTTGCTGCTCTGTCCCTTCGGCTCTAGAGCAGAGTTTTCACTTACTGGACATAATCTTACGAAACTCTTATCATTCCTAATTATTTTCTTCTGTAGATTCAAGGTTTTAAAAAAATGTTTATGTATTTATTTGACAAAGAGACAGAGAGAAAGAGTACAAGCAAGAGGAGAGGCAGAAAGACAGAGAAGCAGGCTCCCCACTGAGCAGAGAGCAGGATGCAGGGCTCGATCCCAGGACCCCAGGACCCCAGGATCGTGACCTGAGCCGAAGGCAGACACTTAACCAGCTGAGCCACCCAAGCATCCTTATAGATTCAAGTTTTTAATAGGCATATGATCTGAGAGTACTGATGGCTTTGTTTCTTCCTTTCCAACTCCAAGAGCTTTTCTTACTTTTCTCATTCCCTGGGCTGGTAGGTCCCCCTGTACAATGTTGAAGGATCCTTGCCTTGCCCCTGATTTTAAAGACACTGCTTTGAATAGCCACTATTAAGGATGGTACTTACTAAAGCATTTTGGTAGGTGTGCTTTATCACACTAAGAAAAGTTAACTGTGTTATTTTTAACACATTAAA
This sequence comes from Spilogale gracilis, assembly GCA_004023965.1. NCBI lineage: Eukaryota > Metazoa > Chordata > Mammalia > Carnivora > Mephitidae > Spilogale > Spilogale gracilis. The sequence goes on from PITA01002351.1 coordinate 41,737, forward strand.
TTTTTTTTTTAATTTTTATCTTAAGCTCCATGCCCAACATGGGGCTTGAATTTATGACTCTGAGATTAAGAGTTGCACGCTCCACTGAATGAGCCAGCCAGGTGCCCCAGCTGAAGTTTAATTCTGTTCTTAATTCCACAGTTTTTAAGATAAAACAAGGTTGAGGGGCGCCTGGGTGGCTCAGTTGGTTGGGCGACTGCCTTCGGCTCAGGTCATGATCCCGGAGACCCGGGATCGAGCCCCTCATCAGGCTCCCTGCTCGGCGGGAAGCCTGCTTCTCCCTCTCTCACTCCCCCTGCTTGTGTTGGTTCTCCAGCTGTATTTCTCTCTGTCAAATAAATAAATAAAGTCTTCCAAAAAATGATAAAAGGAGGTTGAGTTTGAGCTACTGCTCTTTCTGCACCGGTATCCTCCTTTCATCTGCTCCTGTGATAACTGATGTTTATAGATTCTCACATATTAAATCATTCTTGTATCCCTGGTGTAAGTTAACGTTTGTTTTGAAGCATCACCATTTTATATATCAAAGACTGGGTCTGCCACCAGTGTAGGATCTCCGTGTCTACGTTCATGAGTAGTGTTGACGTCTAGTTTTCCCTTCTCACGCCATTGGTGTTGGCATTCTTTTAGCGTTGGGATTACGCTGGCCTCAGAGAAGGAGTCTGGAAGTCGTCCTCCTCTCTGTATTTGCTGGGAGAGGTGGTTTGTGTCACCCCATGGCGGCGGACATTAAAGGTCTAGTAGAACTCCGTCTGGAAAACGGACGGGGTCCGGGGTTCTCTCTGCGGCGGGACTCAGAACGACTGTGCGGGATCCTGTTTGGTTGCAGGACTGTTGAAACTTCCTCCTTCTTTGTGGGCCGGTTTTGGCTGGTGTGTCTTTTCTAATACTGTTTCCGTTTCCCTGCGCGGCCTGAATTGTAAGAACCCTCGTTTGGCCAGCTGTAGGGGACGGTCCAGCCTCCTGAATCCGAGCTGCCCTCGACTTTCGGGGAAACCCAGTCTCCCTCTGCTCCTCTCTTCCTATGTTGGCATCTGAATCCGGATGACGCGGGCTGCAGGCAGTAGAACGTTGGGCTAAAAATGGCTTAAACAACAAAGAATTTTCACGATTTAATGGGAGCAGTCCAGAGTCAGGCAGCTCCAGGGCTGGCTTGGGGGACAAGGACCCCGCCTCCTTCTTTCTGGGGATAGCACCAGCACATTCATCTGCACGCCGGATGTGACGGCTGCTGTCGTCGTGGGCATCACATAAAGTGGACGTGGAAACACCCAGGAACCCAGGAACAGGTACACCTCAGGCTTTGCAAGACTTACTGTGGGGGAGGAAAGCATTCCCCCAAAGCAGCCCGCACACCAGGCCCTACTGGCTATAGGGTCAGGTTCCGACGGAGGTCTCCACCTCTACCGTGGGTGGCCTGCCCTGTGCAGCCGGCAGTGGGAGGGGGGCTGAGCAGAAAACTGTGTCTGCTCCAGCGCCTTCAGGCTTCACCCACACATGGTCTCACCTGACGCCCTCATTTGACGGTTTGCAGATTTCCAGGATGTAAAGACTCCCACTTTGACTGATTTCAAGCTACTGATCAATCACTGACTGCAGAGCTGGGAGGAGATGCCCACAGGCCGGCTCCAGAGTACTCCTCCCCGCAACCCCCTGGATCCTGCAGATGTGAGCCGGGTGGAAGGGGGTCGCTGTGCCCTAGCCAGAGAACAGCAATTAGGCATTGAAGGGGCTGCCCTCAGACGAATGAGAGACCACGTACTGAACACCTACTACGTGCTATTCTGTTTCCTCCTAACCGTCCATTTGCTCAATGAGGAGACGGAGATACAGAGATACAAGGCACACAGGGGCTTATACGGAACTGGGTCCCAACCCAGGCTTGTCCCATCCATGTCCTTCCACCCCAAACAAAGCCCCAGACGCGAAGAGACTCAGCTCGCTCTCATTCAGCACCGACGACGTGCTGGGGGTCGTGCCGTCAAAGTGGAGGGTTATCCGTAAGAGTCCAAAATGTGGGACAAAATGAGCATCCAGCAACTAACAAGTGCATCAGCACAGTGTGGTCGACCCAGAAGAGTATTGTTCAGCCATGAGGAAGAAGCCCCGCCTGGGGCTGCATGGGGATAAACCCTGGAAACGACACACCAAGTGAATGCACTCACAGAGGACCAGGTGTGATGTGATTCCATGTACGGGAAATGTCTAGAACATGCAACTCTACAGAAACAGAAAGCCCCTCAGTGCTTGCCAGGGGCTGAAGGGAAGGGGAGTGGGGAGTGCCCGCTACTGGACACAGGGCTTCTTTTGGGGCTGATGAGATTCTAGAAGTAGATAGTGGTGGAGTGTGCGTTCTCTGAACACCCTAAAAGCCACTGAATTATACAGCAAACAAAGTGTGGGATGAATTGGAGGGATTCTGAGCACACACACACACACACACACACACACACACACACACAGGTACCCACCCAACTGAGGCCTTCTACAATCCTCTCGTGATCACCGAGTGGAACTGGCCATGTTGCCTGGAGTCCTGGGCTAAGGAAGTCCTTCACAAGCATGTTTCCCACTAAGTCCCTCCCCTCTACACGTGGGTTGGCTCATTAACCCACTCCACAGGTGAGAAAACGGAGGCGCACAGTGCAGTTAAGCAACTGGGTGGTTGACAGCAAGAGTCGGGACTTGGATCCCAGCCCGTCGGACTCCAGCGTGTGTGTTCCACATGCTTAGCTGTCATAAAGTGAGGTCTGGGCTGCTGGGGGGACCCTTCTTCCTCCTCCGGGGTGCTGGTTCAGGTGCCTCTGCAGCTCGCACAGCTACCTGGCCTCAGATCAGCGCCCCCATCTCTCAGCAGAAGAGACTTGAGAGCTGGAAGGAAGGGCCCTCTGTTGCAGGAAAGAAGCCTGTGCTACGGTGACAAGATTCCCGTTCTGAAGCTCAGTTCTGTGGCTACACCGCTGGGTGACTCCGTTAGCCCCATTCCATCTCCAGCCTCCTTTCGCTTACCTTAAGAAAGGAGGGACCCCACCTATCCCTGGGCCTCAACAGGGGCACTGCTGCCCCCTAAGGAGTACTCTGGAAATTTGCAGGTGTTCCATGAGTGGGACAGTTCCCCAAAATGGAGAATCCCCCAACCCCTCCACTTTCCAGTGTCTCACCCGACCTTCATGGGAATGGAAGATCCTTTTCTAATTGATGGGTCAAGAACCTAGCTCCATTTCCTCTTTGTCTGCTTTTCACAGAGCTGTACTGTACGCGGGGTCGTCCAAGGCTGCAACGACCACACAGTCAAGGGGAGATCATCGCTTCTGTTTGGACTTGGCCAAGAGTCGGTCACCATTTTGGAAAATCACTTCACCTGCAGCAATGCCTTCATGGTGTTTGAGCCTACGTGGGACACGTGTGTCACTGAGTTTCCCCCTCCCGTGCAAGTGACGGATCACTGTGTTATCTAGTAGGGTCAGCCCCAAACATTCATCTTTGAAATCCATACTGTTTTATTTTAAATATTTTATTTATTTATTTGACAGAGAGAGAGATCACAAGTAGGCAGAGAGCCAGGCAGAGAGAGGAAGAAGCAGGCTCCCCACGAGCAGAGAGCCGGATGTGGGCCTCGATCCCAGGACCCTGAGATCATGACCTGAGCCGAAGGCAGAGGCTTTAACCCACTGAGCCACCCAGGCGCCCCCATATTGTTTTATTTTAGATGGCCTTTCCTCTGTGTTACAGTTAGGGCCTCACGTTGGTTGTTTATTTGCGATGGGTACATGGATAGATTAGGTTTCCTATGAGTTTCATTTCAGAACAAGGAAAAGAGCATTCACAAAAAATTTTAAGGTATTCATCAAGGCTGAAGTAGGTCTGGGGACCACTGAGCTCTGCTGGATTTCTTAAGCTCCCACGGAGTCTCTAAGTAATGAAACCTGACCTCAGAAAACATTTTCGGCAAATCTAATAAAACCGAGTGTGGGGACTCCTTTTAAATAATTCCGAACCCGTCACTGCACCACAGAGGGGCCCACGTGCGTCCAGAAGCTGATTTCAATGAGCTGACCCCGTGGACGGTCCAGAGGCTTCCTTCTGTCCCCGCGAGACCAGCAGCCTACTGGTAACCCCCCCACACACAACCAATTTCCCTTGTGTGCTTCCTTCTTACCTCAAGAAAGAAAAAAGCTGATGCCCCAGACTCAGAGTCCTTCCTACACCATTTCTTCGTGCTCTGACCAGTTCAGTGCCTACCTGGGAGGTTTACCGAAAGAAAAAAATAAACAGAAGACGACTCCCGAGGAAGTCTCTGGTAACAAATTCTGCTGTGCCTGAGTGAGTTCACGCCTATTAATTACTGCTCCCAGGCCCGGCTCCCCTCATCTCTCCTCTAGCTCTATTATATTTTAACGGCAGCCAGCAGAAGGGTTTGGGCGCCGCCTTTCCCATCTGCGAGGAACAGAATGTTCGGAACGGGTGGTGTTGGGGATGCCACGTGAAACTGGAAGGCGTGCCAGGGAGAGGAGAGAAGCGAAAGGGAGGAGGTGAGGAGCAGAAGCCACGGGGGCCAGGCGGGGAGCAGCCCATGAGGAGGGGCGCTGAGTTGAAGAGTGCCCCCCCAACATTCGCATCTGCCTGAAGCCTCCGAACCTGACCTCAGTGGAAACTGGGTGTGTGCAGGTGGGTAGCGGGGCTACAAGGAGGTCGTGTGGGATCGCGGCGTGCCCTACCATGGACCCTGCTTCCGGTAAAAGGAGAGGAGGCTGGGTGGCCACAGAGGCGGAGGGTGGAGGGACACGGCCACAAGTCACAAAGCACCAGGAGCCCCCAGAAGGTGGAAGAGGCAGGAAGGACCTTCCCCCTGCAGAGGGGGCACAGCGCTGCCCACACCATGACTTCAAGCTCTGGCCTCCAGGACTGAGAGAATACGTTTCTCTTGCTTGAGGCCCTCCAGTATGTGGTCATTCACAAGACGGCCACGGGAAAGTCTGCTGGGGCTTACGACCAAAGATCAAGAAGGCAAGTGCTGTGGGCTGAATGCCCACCAATTCTTATGCTGAAATCCTACCCCTGATGTGACATGAGGAGGTGGGGCCTCTGGGACGTGCTTAGGGTTAGATGAGGCCATAAGGATGGAACCCCGGGAATGGGACCCGGGACCTTCTGAGAGCTGGGAGGGGCTTGCTGTCCCAGCTCTGCCCCCCATCACGTGAGGATCCAGGCAGAGCCCCACCGAGCTGCACTCTGCCTCCGGAACTATGGGGACTAAATGTGTTGCTTATAAGCACCACCCCTCCATCCCAGTTTGTGGTATTTTCTTGGAGACGCCCGAGCCAACTAAGATAATAAGTAGGCTGATCCCCATCCCCTCCATCGAACCATCAAGCGCTAAATTGATTTTGAGGCCTGGAGTAGAGTGTGGCATGGAGGAAAGATGTGCTGGGCTCTTGCCTTGCTGACAGAGCCCCGGGCATATGTCAGCCCCAGCTGGGTGAGCCCCTTCCTCCTCCCCACTGGGCATGCTCGATACCAACAACGGCCGGCACTGACTGCGTCATTCTTACAGTCCTGGCACTAACCAAGTGAAAGATACGAATACTGATCTCTGCATTCTGTGTGATCTACTGATGATTCTATTCATAAATAGAATGTGTTGACCTCATATTTGACCCTCAAAACAATTGTATCTCATCAAAAATTAGACGCCAGAAGTTGTAAGATACACCGTTATGTTCTATACTATTTAGAATCAGAGAAACTTCCAGTGAAATTCGTACTTGCTTGTAAACACACAACCCAATTTGAGAGATGTTAATACGTGAATCTTCGAATCGATGACGTGTGGTGCTATCGTCACCCGTTTCATGGAGATGAAAATTGGAAACGGAGGCCAAGTTTACGCCACTCTTTAAGGGTAGAGACACAGTGAAAGCCACTGGAAGTTTGGCTCTGGGGCCTGAGCTCTTAGGGTACCAACTGCATTTCCCACAGGGGACACTACCAACTCGACAGCTCTGAGAGTGTTACACGGAGTCTTTCGGCTGTCCCTCAATGGCCATGCTCCCCCTTTCTCTTTAGCCTTATAAACCTTGGCTTTCCGTGGGCACATAGTCACTGGCTATTAACTACATTTCCCAGACTCCTCTACAGCTAGCGGGGCCATGTGACTGAGTTCTGGCCAATGGGATGTAAGCAGAAGAAATAGTAAGACTCCTGGGCCTTGGCCTTACGAAGAGGAGGGGCGCCCTCTCCCTCCTCTGGCTCCCCTCTGCCCCGGCTGGAACGCAGACACGCTGGCAGGAGCAGGAGCAGCCGTCTTAGACCTTAGGGTGGATGCTGCACACTGAGGTTGGCAGCGCAAGAAGACAAAGTATAAAAGAGTGGTGGGGGCTGTCATATTAGCCTGGATTGTTGAGTCTTGGGCAATTGTGAGAGAAAGAAGGAAGCCTCTCCCTTGATTAAGCCACTGTTATCTGGGCCTCTGTTCTAGCAGCCAAGATGTAATCCTAATTAATACGCATCGGCGTGTGCCGGATGCTGCGCAGGAGGTTCAGTCCCTGCCCTCCAAGGACTGTGGGCTCACCCAATGAGAAAGTATAAAAAAACACCCAGTGCTGAGTACAGAGCAGGGCCTGGGGAAAAAGTCGGTTCCTCACACAAACATGGGTAACTGAGGCATCAGTCTGCACATCGTGGTGTTCTCCCGCTTTCTCCAAATGCCACCCAAGTACAGCTGGGAAAGCAGCATGACTCTCATTTTGCTGGGTTCCTGTGCCCAGCTTCCCACCACGTGCACCTTAACAAATAAAACGTCTTCTTGGTAAGCAGAGCAATCCATAAGGAAGCTGTGGGGCTGCCTTGACACCCCAGGAGGCAATCCCTTCCTCGAGCAGCTGCATTCCACTTTTCCTTCCTGAGCCACCGCTGGCCAATTCCCTGCGGTCCTTAGCAGGCTGGCGATCTTTGCAGCATCCCCCTGCTTCACCAGGGCTGGGTGGTGAGGGCCAGGGCTCTGCGCCCCTCTGGCCACAGCAGCTGCCTTAGATGAGACTCATGCCCAAGCGGAATCAACCTACATCTTTACTGGGAACTTATATTGGATGTTGGCAGAGCGGGGATCTAGCCCCTCACTTGAGATCTGGAGCTGCGGTGATCGTGCAATCGATTGCAATTTCTACAGCTACGTAACAAATTACCCCAGACCTCGTAACAGAAAACTACCTTCTACTATGCTTATGGATTCTGTGGGTCAGGACGAAGCACAAGTGTGGATGAACTCGCTGCTCCATGATGTCTGGGGCCTCGACGGCAAGTCTTAAAAGCTAGAGTCTGGAATTCCCCGGAGGCCCAGCCTTTCATAGGGAGCAGCAGCAGCTGTCAGCGGGGGTCTCTGGCCCTCTCCATGGGGTCTCTTTGTGAAGGCCAGCCTGGGCTTCCTGACGGCATGGCTGCTAGTTTCCAAGGGCTGGTGCCCCCAGAGAGAGCGAGCCAGGTAGAAGCTGCATGCCTTTTAAGGCCCAGCCTCAAGAATCCCATGTAACTTCCACCATTGTTTGTGGATCTAGGCAGTTGGAAGGGCATTCGAGGTCAAAAGGAGGACCATAAACCTTAGCTCCTGTTGGGAGTACATTAAGGCCACGTTTTAGAAAAGCGTCTGGGATGGGATGTGTGTAGATGTGGCCATATTTGGAATACACACAACAACGTATCAGCAGAGCCGAGGGCTATGCCACCCTTCGCTGAATGTTGACGCCATCTGCAAAATGGGGCCAACACGGAGGAAAGCAGAGCAAAGAGAAGGGGAGCCCCCTGGATCCAGCTGCACCTGCAGCTTTACTCACCTGTATATTGTTTTTCCAGGTAGTGAGCCCATAAGCACGATTTTTCCTTTAGAGATCTGGATGGAATTTCTATCATTTACAGGCAAAAACGTCCCAAGCAACATACAGGCTGTAAGTAGGAAAACGCTTGGCTAAAGGAGGACTCCAGCAGTCAGCAGCATGAAGCACTAGCCCGTGCTTTGAGATAACACGTTTTCCTCTGCTCTTGGCTAACCAGAGTCCCCAGGCCAGCATCCCCACTATGAATTTGCCACTCCCTTTAGAGAGCAAACATTGATGACAGTTAGTTTTTGACTTGGCTTGGGCTTAAGCAACCAAAATGTTCCCTTTTGCCACGAGTGCAATACAAGGTAGCAACTGGAAAGTGCTATCCAAGTGACCCAGATCAAGGTGATCATCAGCACAAGAGAGCAGCCCCGGGGCCTGGAGCATTCCTCCAGGCTGGTGCTGTAGGGAGGGGCCCGGCCTTGGGCAGAGAATAACAACGCTGTAGCTAGCATCTGCTCTGGGCCAAGCATCCGTGCCCGCCCACCTTACCCCCAGTCTTCACAGCAACCCTGCAAGGGAGGTCTCTTATGACAAAGAGGAAACAGAAGGGGCGAGGAGCCATGCAACTGGCCCGAGAGCCACACCAGGAAGCTGGGAAGCCAGACGTGTGGGTTTCTGACTGCCTAAATTCTTTCATGCCAAGCCAGTGGGGCTGGGAGGAAAGCGGCGCAGGGTGTTCTGGGCGAGGAGGACCACATGTTTGCCTCTGCCTCGGGAGGGAGGACCTACAAGTCAGTCACGTGGCCGGAGCACGGGGAGGGGGGCGCTCATCACGGGAGCAGATGCTGACGAGGGAGCTTGCTGGTGGTCAGAGAGGCAAGGACTGGCATCCTGCCAAGGCCATTCTTTGGTGACCTGTGTGTAAACTGAGGCTGGGCCACTCTCAGCAGGGATTGGGTTGCTGCTGGTGGCTGGGGACCAGCTCCTGCTTGCCAGCCTTCTGTCTGGCGCTTGGCTGGGTAGACAGATATGAGTCACCCCCCCCCGTCCGGCCTGAGCCCCCCCTCTTCCTGGGGCGCAGGCTGCCTGCCAATCCAAAATAAGCAATGCGTGGCCCGAGGGGTCAGGATCTGGGAGGGGAAGGAGCCCTGGGAGAGGTGCTGGTGCTGTGAGGACCTCCAGCTTTGCGGGGTGGACCCGGAGGGGCCCCGGTCTGCAGAGATCAGTCCCGCTGCACAGTGTCAGGGGATGGAGGTCCAGGGGCAGCTGTGCCTCTGGTGAGTCCCTTCCTCTCTGACTCTCCGTTGTTCATGTATAAAATGGAGCAACTGATACCCGCAGCACACGGACCTTCTCTACTCCCCACTGCTGATTGATCGTACTCCTGGATCCTCAGCGCTGGGATGCTCCTGTCTGACCCGTAATCGGGTATCCGTCTTTCCTTTCTGTTCTGTAAACGCACCCGTCTCCACCCAGTAGCCCCCACCCCGAACCCAACATGGCTGGCAAGGGCCAACCTCAAACTCCTGGAGGATGGGGCAGCCGGGCATCCCGTCTTGCCCTCCACAACCCCAAAGTCCCAGAGGGGACTGGCATCCTGGCCTCAAAGCCCGTTCCTGGCGGTGGCCAGAGCCCACCCCGTGTCCAGAGCCCGGGGGCGGTAGGGGGAGGACCCAACACAGGAAGTGTGGCCAAGAAGCACCCTTCCAGTCTGAGTGGGACCCTTTCCAGAAGTGGGATGTGGCCTCATGTGTCAGAGCTGCTGGGGAAGGCAAGGCAGGATGTGATTAATGTCGGCCGTGGGTGTGACAGCCCGCCAGCCCGCCAGCCCGCCAGCCCGCAGCCTCATTGTTAGAGCAGAACAAACGCAGCCCCCCGCCCGCTTCCCTGCCTGCTGCCCGCCCAGCCCTGCCCTGCGTCGGGTCCCCCTCCTCCCTCGGGCTGTACAAACCCACAGTGCCAGGCACTTAAAAATAGCATCCTACCCGAAACGTAGGCATGAGACGGAACTCCAGAAAAGGAGAAAGCACCCCCCCCCCCTCCGACTTGGAGCACGTGGACCCTCAGCGAGCTCTGCCTGGCACTGGAAAGGGGCCTCTCCCCGCGCCTTCTGTTCCGTGCGGGGAAGGGGAAGCCCATGTGGTAAGCTCCCCAGCCTAGAGCCAGCACCAGGATTCTGTCGGGTGGGGCCCCACTCCTCTCACCCCGGCCACGAAGGACGGGCTGACCTTGAGGAACAGACACCGGGAGCTACTCATTTCCTACCTTCCTTCCAGAAGGTCACCACAGGCTGGCTGTGACCATGACCTCTCTCCATCCAGCCTCTCTCGTTGGGTCAGTGACCCACCTGATTGCATTTCCTGCTGAATGTGTTTCTTTTTTCCCTCAGCATTATTGATAATAGCAAGAAACCAGAAGATAAAGCATTTAAAAGTCAGGGTCAATCAAGGTAATTATGGCAAAGGCACCAAAGAATACCTATGGTCTTCCAGAAACATCTCCAGAATGCCCCATTTCTTTGAGTAGGAGACACTGTCACGTGTCACCCGGATCGCCCATCCCATAACCCCCTACAGGGGAGAGGAAGCGGGAAGAGCAGCTGGCACGTTTCTTTTGACAATGATTCTAAAACACGTCCCTATTTCAGAAACATCAAAGTGTGGGAAAATATGCAATCTGGTGAAACCGAATGATTTGGAGAAAACGTTCTCTGTACATTTTTTAAGCTTAAAAGAAGTGGGTTAAGCAACATCACGCCTGGTCTTAAGAAAAACGAGCACGCACATACAGTCGTACGCTGGGCTCATTCAACAGTGATTCGAGTCTGTGAAACACGGAAGCTACAAACAGCAGGGTGCGTCTCCAGCCACTGGGCCTGTGAGGCTGTGGGTTCTCTTCCTCAACCGTTTCGGCATTTTCTGATTTTCTGATTTTATGGTCAGGTGGCTAAAATCCCAGGGGTTCCTGCTCCCTACTACTCTCCATGTGTCTGTGCTCACCTCTGCTGAATGCCCTACAACGGGGACCCATTCGGGCCTTGTGACCACACGTGGCGGCAGGAATCTTTGCTGTGGCCATTCTGCAGGTTGGAAAACTGAGACTCAGATAGACTGAGTAATTTTTCCGCCATGGTGGGGCCCAATTTCAGGCTCTGGTTCGCACAATTCCGGAGCAGAGGGTAGATAGGAGCCTCCCTGTGGGCCCTGCGTCTTCGTGCCACAGGGCTTCTAAGGAGAATGCTGCCTCCCTGCTGGCCACGAACAGAGACCTTCATGTAGAGCCCAGAGAGGGCTCCTCATGCGGCTATCGAATGGCTGGGAGCTAGGGCTGGAGCCCCCCTACCCCCCAGTCCCTTTGGTCCTGAGCCACTAACGTGGGATAAAATGAGCGTGATCAGGCTGAGAAAACCAAGACCCACCCCAGCAGCCCAGCCGACCCGTCCCCTCCGGGAGGTGGCCGTAGGACACGGGTTCCCATAGCACCATGCATGGGTACTCTGGCAAGCCCCCTGCACCCCTTTCCATGGTGTCTTCTCATCCTGCTGAAAGGAGTCTCCAGCTCCCCAAGAGAGAAACATTCCTGACATTACTTCTTCTCGGCTGTGCAGCCAAGGCAGCAGCTGGGAGCCCTCCAAGCAGGGGGTGGGGATCGTGCTCATTTGCTGGAACTCAGCTGAGAATCTTTTCTCTAGGAGACCCCAAGAAACCACTCCAGACAAACAGAAGGGCTGCTGGGAAAACTGGTGGCCGGGAACCCAGGGCGGACAGTGCAGCCCTAAGAGAAGGATGGAGTCAGCAGATTCCAGTGTCACTGGTACCGGGCATCGTTGCCACCCACGGAGCTCCTCGAGGCACCAGGACCCGACTCCATGGCAACAAGCCGAGGGGGGCAGGATGGTCCCATTGTCCAGGAGAGGGAAGCTGAGCCTCCAAGAAGTGAAGGGCCATGCCAAAGCCGGAGTGTAGCCTGAGCTCAGAACGATGCTCTCCGAGCTCTTTGTAACGTCCCTCGGGTCTCAGGCTCCTTTGGGGATGCTGCGGAAGCTAAGTACGCTCTGCTTTAAAAAAAAATATGCATAGGTTTTGTGCGAAATGTGGTGGGTAAATTCTGGGAGATCAAGCTCTCCTCGAAGGCCTTCACTAAGAGTCTCCATCAGCTGTCCCTCCACCCTGCATCCCTGGCCCGGCGTGGTGCTCAGGGGAAGTGGGGGAAGGGTGTTCGTCTCCACCTGTTACCTCAGCCTTGCAGGGGAGAAGGACCCAGAACCACATTTTCCCTATAGTGGCCTTATGCTCACAGGACCAGGGCTCTGTGCCCAGTGGGACAGCCAGACCCGGCCTCCCCCCAACATTTCTGGTTTGGGGGGGCTCCAGTCTCACCCCTTTTCTAAGTTGGACCCGTGTTGGACGTCGGACCTCCAGAATGGGGAAACAGGCATCTGTGTTGTTTGTGGGTATCTCTTAGAGCAACCACCGGAAGCCAAGGCATTCCCCCCCAGAGAAATAAGCATTGGGGGCTGCTTTCTTGGTCTCCCTGCACAGAGCAAGCAAGCCCACAGACCTGGAAGGCAGGCCCCCATAGGAAAATTTAAGCTGTCCTTTCAGAGAATGCCAAGATGCCAGGCGACCCCTAGGAGATCAGTTACTCCCTCTGAACCCGCTGCGACCACACCCCGTTTGCTGGGAGAAAGCCACTGCTCACGGGCCCCAGACACTCGCAGGCTGCCATACTCATGGTCCCTGAGCCACACAGCAGCCCGTTACACAGATAGGAAAAGGGAGACTGAGTGGCATGCCCAGGGCCATGCAGCCATGAACCCCAGCTCTGAGCTCTCCCAGCCCACTCTCGTTTCTGACACAGCCAACTGTGAATGAACCCAGACACAACGAACAGGGTGTCGCAAGGTCCCCGCAGGGCCGAGGCAGGGCACGGGCAGTGTGGCTTGTGTGCCCAGGCAACGAGCAGAATGAGAAGGCTATCGTGGACGCACTGGTACCTCAATTATCCGTGGCAACGGGCCAGCGACGGGCAGATAATCCAGGGGTGCTCCCTTCTCACCACAGCCCCTCAAACCTCCCAGAGGGGCTCCCAGGGGAGCTAGCAAGTTCTCCCTTCCCTCACTCTGGGAGAACCAGCCACGGGGTGCATGGGAAGGCAGAAAGCACCCCGAGAGACCGCATGGCCCATCCCCGGGGGCGAGGAGATGAACCGGGCCGACTTGGCCTCAGACAATACCGGAAGGCGCCCAGGTGGTCATCTGGGCTGGCCGTATCTTCCCAGCTGTGAAATGACTGATTACGGAGCACAGGCGTGATTGACCTGTGGTCTTAACAGAGTATGAAGGTCCCCATGATGAGGATAAAGGCTGACAACTGCTGGGTCATGAGAGGAGCCCCAGCCCACCCACACCCCATGGAGTGCGGCCGCATGGCCTCGTGACACAGCTGGGGTCGGACAGATCGCAGTTAGAAATCTGGCATGACGCTATATGACGGCGGACCCTCCTGAGCTCACTGTCCTCCTCCACAAACAGAACCGTTATTTTGTTCTGGCTCCCACACACTTTGCACCTCCATGGACCTCAGGACAGGTGGAAGGTTTATCCTGATGGATCAAGGGCCATCACAACGGCCCTAGTCCTCTTTTCTGTGGTTATTTTCAGCACGGATATGTGACACAACCTGGCCAATGAATGGAGGGGTTTCAGTGAAAGATATGTTTTCCTTAAAATTGATGCACAAAGAAAGATCAACTTTCTCCTTCTGTTGGAAGCTGGATGTAATGCCCGGAATGGCTGCAGTCACTTGCGAGCATGAGGAGAACCAGTAAAAGGTCAAGGCTGACATCCCGAGGATGGCATATTGTAAGGACAGAAGGAGGCTGGGTCGCTAACGGCCTGTGAGCCAAGGCATTAAGCAACTCTGAAGACTTCCTATCTCAGGACATTTTGGATTTTCCGAGCTGCTAGTTAGCGGGTTCCATGGATAACATCATCTGCTAATGTCAGAAGCGTGGAAGGATAGTGAATAGAATGTATTACCATTAAATGTTATAATACCTTTAACATAGAAAAATGTAGTCAAACATTGGCGACCAAAAATATGAAGATGTGAATCATGCCAACTATTTTCTACAGTAGCGACCAGCTCCCAGAGGTAGGTGGGGAAGTGGACTGGCTGGGCGATACCCAGTGGCTCCTTTGCCTCTCTTCTCCTTTGCTAATTAAGAAGTTGACCTCACATGACCACCATGTTCCCTTCCAGATCAAGTCCTTCCCATCCTGGGATTCGCACTATGTTCTAAGGAAATATTAACAATATTTTGGAAAAAAAATTCCACTGCACGAGCACAAGGGTAGAAAGGTAATGGCATGTAACGTCATCTCTGATAAACGAGATACTGTACTAATTTGAGAAATTAGCATGGTACCACAGTCTTTAAGAAGAAAAGGGAGAGCTTGAGAAGGAGCATTGCAAAAACTTCTTTGGGAAGTCAGAACCACCACCGGCAAATGTGTAGTGAGTGCCTACTGTATACAAGGCGTCTGTCTAGAACTGGAAACCCAAAGTGACAAACACATATCAGACCTAGTCCCTGTTCTCAGGAAGCTTTTAGTTACAGCGCTAACAGATGTGTGTCGACAGGACTGACCTTCCCTTGGCACGCGCCGGCACGGCCTTCCCACATTTTATAACCAGGGATGGTTCCGGTGCTTCTGTGCAGATGTCTGTGTGACGTGCTGTCCCTGTGCGGAAGAGAGAAGGTCTCAGCACCGAGGAGCCAGCGCGTGAAAGGAATCGCATGTACGACATGCAGACCAGGGCTTTCAAAAAATGTCAGCTGTAGAAACAGCTCTTCAAACACAATCTGAAGCTGACGTCACACAGTGCATAGGGAAGCACACCAGCACACGTATGGATCGCACGCGGGGGAAGGCCCCCACTCGGTCAGGGAACCTCTAACGTGATCAGGGCCACATGGTGGCCGGGACAGGGGCTGCGCCCTTCCTGGCTGTGTGCAGAGGGGACACGGCCTCCTTACCTGTGAAAGGAGAATGAGAGAAACGACACAAAGCCCCCAGCCTCTGGCAGGTCCCCACAAGGGCTGTGAGCTCCATGAGCTAGTGGAAGAGACACTCCACGATGACCTTCCTCACCATTCAGCCTCCAGCCACGCCCTTCTGGAGGGGACAGTGCAGCAGCAGGACCGGCGACCAGGAAACCTTTGCTCTGGTCCTGCTCTCTCAGCATCTGCTCTCCTTCCTCAAGGCCCGAGTGCCTCCCTGGCCAGGTGAGGATAAGGATCTATTGATTTCAGAGGCATGTCGTAGGATTAAATGAGGCATGAAAGTGCTTTGTCCCCTGGCATTGCCGCCTTTCCTGCTTTTGGTGCCAAGAGCAGGGCCGGGCCTGGCAGGAGGCACAGTGAGCTCCCAGCCTTGAGGCCTAGCTCGATCACTTGCTGGCCGCCTGCCCTTTAAAAGTGACTTGAGATTCTGTGCCCTGTGCACCGAACCTACTGGATGAAAGATGACAAGTGTGATAGCATCTTGTTTTTTGTTCTGGGACACAGAAATGGAGAAATGAAATGGCTTGGGCCAAGCTGGGGGTTGTCTCTGCTGTACACACACACACACACACACACACACAGGTCGGGGGGCTCGTGTGGCATGAAGAGCTCATTCAGAGTGCAGGGGACAGGGAAGGCCTCTCCCTGGCCCTGCTTCCATTGTTCATGGCAGCAGGCCTGTTGTGGGACCCCCACCTTCATCAGAACACAGGAGGAAGATGTTCCTAGAGGAACCACCAGCCACGATTTCTTGAGCCCCTGCTAACCAGTATCTCGTCTCATTTCCTAGCCACTTTTTGAAGTAGATGCTATGACCTCCCTTTTGCAGAGAGAAGGGGACGTGGGAGAGCAGGCGAATTGCAAGCTGGGGGTGAGATCCAGGGTGAGAATCTGCTCCCTCTGACTTCTGCAGCCCTTGCCCTTAACTTCTCTGGTTAGAGGGAAGACGGGTTTGGGAAGGCTCCTGTGGGCAAGCCAGGGTACTGGCTAGGAATGCATTCAGCAGCAGGGAGCAGAGAACCCAACTGACTTGGACAAACGTGGGCTTACTCTTTAAGCAGGAAGCTTGGTGGGGCAGCTGGGTGGTGCAGGGCACAGGTCTGAGCGGGTATCCCTCGGTCCATCATCGCAAGGTAACCAGACGGCAGCCACGGCTCTCTAACACCCCGGCTTCACTGCGTGCCGGAGAGCTCCGGCGGGGACGGGAAGAGGTTTGCCTCACGCAGTGCCCCTTCTGTTGGAAAAGCAGTCTTCCAGAAAACCCTCGTCAGGCTTTTACTTGAGTCTCATTGGCCAGAACTGGACCATGAGGTGACCCCTGGATAGAAGGGAAGCCGGGCATATAGAAGTTTTGTTTTTCAACCTTCGTAGCCAGAGATGGTGAGAGAGAACAACGAGGAATGGCTTTCTGGTTGTTCACCAGCGGTGTCGAACATGCACCGAGTGGCTGTCCCCACCTTGCCTCCAGATCCATGTCCTGGAGCTGTCGTTACAACACACAGGGGCTTGTGGGGGTTCCTTAAAACAGCAGAAACCTGTTCTCTCTCAGGTCTGGAGCCCACAAGCCCAGAGTCCAGGTGGTGCAGGGCCTGTCTCCCCTGGAGGCTCACTGGAGGTCCTCCAGCCTCTTCCAGCTCCCAGGGGCTCCTTGCCACCCCGCCGCTGTGGCCGAGTCTGTTTCGGCCCCTGTCCTCACGTGACCTCTACCCTGCTGGCCTCCTCCTCCACCAGGGTACCAGCCCTGGATTAGGACCCACCCCCATGACTTCATCTCAACCCCATCACATCTGCAAAGAGACTAATTCCAAATAAAGTCACATTCACAGGTACCGGGAGTTAGGACTCCAAGACACCTTTTTTGGGGGGACCCAATCCCTAACAGAGACCGTGTCAGCCTTCTGTCTTTGGGAGGGAACGTAAAGAGCCACACCTGTTCCCTTCAGAGGCACAAGATGTCTTCTTCCAAGATTCAGACCCCACCCCCCGCCCCTGCTCCCATGGCCTCAGGTTGGCCTTGTCTGAGTAGGGGGTTTTGGATCCCCCCCTTCTCCTTCCTCACACCCCCTCTTCACCAGAGGCCCTCCAGAGTCCTCTGCTGCTGCGGGGCCTCATCTCTCCTCCTCCTGCCTGAGGGTTTTCTTGGACACATGAATCCCAAAGCCCGTCAGAGACAAAATGGTTTTCAAACCCCTGAATGGCCCTGCGCCATATGGACCTTACCTTCCACCTGCAACCGGGCGCTTGCCGTCCATGTGGCCCCTTAATGCTCAGGGCTCCCGCGGTTCCCTTTCCAGGCCCGGCTCCACTACCTCCCCGGCCCAGCATCGGCAGTGGTTACCTGTCCCTAGGTGACGCCTGTGCAGCCAGCGTCCCTTCTCCTTTCCTCACCTTTGTGACTGGATGAGGAAACTGCTCTTGGGAGGAGCAGCCTGGGGCAGGCGGCTTCACGACATGGGGCTGGGGGAGGGGCAAAAGCATTACACCTGAGGACCCTAACCCCCCTGCTAGCATTCTTGAGCACCTGCTATAAGCCGAGTGGTTCACACCACCATCTCTAAGTCCAGGAGGCAGCAGCTCCTGCCCCCAAGCCAGGGGCACCTACAGCAAAAATTTTGCTTCTTCCTTCTTTTGGGGGTAGTGGATAGGATGCAATTTTCTGGGATGTTACCCTGAAGAGGGAATTCATTATGTTAAATAACTTTAGCAAGATTCCTCCTGGACCTAAAAACCTATAAAACAGCAGGATAAATGTGGTTAGATCCACTTGGCTCCCCCATCTGCCACCAGCCAGAGAAAATGCTCTACTTCTAAGGTTCACCTGATGGGGCCAGGCCCACCCAGATAATCTCTGTGTGTCGGGGTCACTTGACCTGGGACTTTACATCTGAAAAATCTCTTCACTTAGATAAGTGTTTGGGGCTGGGATTCCCAGGGGCTGGGAATCCTGGGGGGCAGGAGGGAGGCATCCTTGCAATTTTGCCTACCCTGGGAGGTCTTACAGGGAGAGCTGCAAGAGAGCCCCTACCCCCATCTCTTGGCAGGGAAGAACGATCTTCCCCCCTCTCTGGTATGAAATGGGCCCTTTTTTGGGCATAGAGGAATCTGTAGAAATTCGCCCCTTACCCTGAAAGAAGAAACAGACCTGGCCTCCAAGGGGAAACACAAATATTCATACTGAACAAACATGTCTTCTGCAGGCTGTGGCGCAGGCCATCTATTAGGTCACACTTGGAAGAGCTGACCGTTAGATTTTTTCCCCCTTTTTTGGAGGACATTTTAAAGTGACAAGCTGTCAGTGCTTTTTAAAACCGATTTTCAGAATGAAGCGTGATGAGTTTCCCAGTATAGCGACTTCTTGTCACTAGGCGTAGATGACCCCAGCAGCAGCAAAAGAGACCTGTGACAGTCCCCACACTCTCAGCACACAGGTTGCCGGGGCTCCAGACAGCTCTGCCTTTCCCTCACTGGACTGGGTTGAATGGTATCCCCCCAAAACCCACGTCTACCTGGCACCTATGGATGTGACCTTATTTGGAAATAGGGTCTTTGCAGATATAAACAAATTAAATGAGGTCGCACTGGATTGGGTGGGCCCTGAATGCAAAGCCTGGGGTCTTTGTGAGAGAAGACATTTGGACATAGGCCTTGGAAGGTGGCCACATGGAGATGGAGGCAGAGGCTGGAGAGATGTGGCTACAAGCAAGAGAGCACCAAGGCTGGGAGACCGCTGCCCCAGTGGCCCCGTGATTCCAAATATTCAATCTTCAGGGCTGTGAGAGGATATATTTCTGGGGTTTCAAGCCACCGAGTTTGTGATAATCTACCTATGACAGCCCTGGGAAACTAACACACCCACTGTGTGTGTTATTTATTTATGTATTCACTTATTAATATTTTATTTCTTTTTTTTAAAAAAGATTATTTATTTATTTACTTATTTGACAGAGAGAGAAATCACAAGTAGGCAGAGAGGCAGGCAGAGAGAGAGGAGGAAGCAGGCTCCCCGTCGAGCAGAGAACCCAATGCAGGCCTCGATCCTAGGACCCTGAGATCATGACCTGAGCCGAAGGCAGAGGCTTTAACCCACTGAGCCACCCAGGTGCCCATTTTATTTCTTTAGTAGAGAGTGCGCATATATGCAAGTGCGTACAAGTGGGGGAGGGGGAAGGGAGAGGGAGAAGCAGACTCGAGGCTGAGCTGGGAGCCTGATGAGGGGCTCCATCCCAGGACCCTGAGATCAGGACCTGAGCTGAAGGCAGATGCTTTAACGACTGAGCCACCCAGGCACCCAGCATCTCACTCTTGATTTAGGCTCAGGTCACAGTCTTAGGGTCATGAGGTCAAGCCCTGCATTGGGCTCTGTAGTGCATGTGAAGTCTGCTTAAGATTCTCCCTGTCCTTCTGCCCCTCTTCTCCCTGCTTGTGTATGCTCACATGTGTGCTCTCTCCCTCTCAAATAAGTAAATAAATAAATAATAAACTCCAAATGGGATTTAAATATGAAAAAAATGAAATCCTATACATAAGAATACCTGTAAATATATAAATTTCTTTATAACCTGGATACAGGGAGGGCGTTTTCCTAGTACAACTAAAAATCGAGCTGTTATAAATGATCATAAAAATGCTTTTCCAAGGTAAAAATACCATAAATGAAGTCAAAGCCAATTGACAAGCTGGGATATAATATTTTCAACAAAAATCACAGACAAAGAGCTATTAACTCTAATATATATGGAGGGGCACCTGGGTGGCTCAGTCTATTAAGCATCCCACTCTTGGTTTCTGATCAGGTCATGATCTCATGGGTTGTGGGATAAAGCCCATGTTGGGTTCCTTGCTCAGCTTGAAAGATTCTCTCCCTCTGCCATTCTCCCAACTCATGCCCCCCTCCATCTCTCTAAAAATAAGTAAATAAATAAATCTTTAAATAAATAAAAAAATGACAGAAACAAAGATGTAAAACATGATAGAAAAATGGGCAAAAAACATGAACAGGCAACACACTTAAAAAAATACAAAAATGGCATCTACATCTGGTTATCCAGCCTTGTCAAAGACTCTGAGTCTCCTGTTGCAATTTAATAAACCTGTTTCTGCTCAAACCAGACATAGTAGACTCTGGTGTTTTCAGTTTATTTCGTAAGCAGAGACTGTTTCCAGATATCAATCCACCCTCGAAGCTCAAAGACTTTCCTGCCTACAGTGTCTCCAAAAACTACTTTCACAGGTTGTGGAGACAGCTGCATGAAAGAGGAGTTCACGGATATATTTTCAAGAAATTAGTTTTATCACAACAGGAGCACTGCCTTCTGGGATGAGCACCTTGAAGGAGGGAGCATTACTAGGTTGGGTGAACTCTGGTGTGTTTGCTTAAAAAGAATCCTCCCATATTTTAGAGTTACACCTCGGTCACCCAGACAATATGTTATCTGCCTTTGGAATGTGTTTTTCACCTGGACTTGAGTCTGGGTGTGTCCTGTGTCTTGAGCCATCAAGCCAGGCGATAAAGCCTCGACTGGGATGGCACTGGGAAGAAATCCAGTTCCTCCATGTTAGCCCTGCTTGTGCTTCTCAGAAATACCCAGGGGAACTAGAGGAGGTAGGTAGGGTTTCAGCCTGGTGCAAGGTCCAAGTGAAGCAGAGCTGCCTTCTGAAACTCAATCAGTAAAGCACAGAAACAACCTGAATAGCCAGCAACAGGGCAGGGCATTACTAAACTATATGGCAGTGTATCCAAACAACAGGATTCTGGGCTGCTCTTCATAGGATTTCTGCGACACGGGAAGACATCTGTGAAATGTTGTTAAACAGAAAAAAAAAAGAAAGAGATGGCAAAGTGTGGAGAATAGCCCTATCTATGTGGAGGATATCACTTCTGTAAAAATAGGTGTGCATTTATAAATACATGTGACTACAACAGTGTTTAGAAGGACGTGTTTTAAAATGTTAATGTTGGTTACACCTGAGAAGTGAGCTTATTTGCGACTTTTACATCGTCTTTTAGTGAGACGTAATCTCTGTACGAGGAGTATGTGTTACCCCACAATCAGACGAAATAGCTCTAACTTATGTTCTTTTATATATATATATTATATATTACATATATACATATATAATATATATATATATTATATATATATATAATATACATATATACCCTAATTTCTTTGCTTTAAGATAGTCCATTAGAAAAATGTCCATCTGCGTTGCTGGGGAAGCTGTGTGACACGGAACCAGAGAATCACTATACCATCGAATGACTTTTGGATATGCTTGAGAATTTCCACAGTAGACACACAAGCAAAACACACAAAACCAAAAGCAGCAGGGAATTCCTTGTGGGCTTTTAGAGCTATAACCGTGCTGTGAGAAAGGTAGAAATGTGAAAAATGAACAAACATACAAAAGAAATGAGGCTCGAGACTTAACGAGGACCCATGACCACTGATGGTGTGACTTCTTCCAGCCTCAGCGTCCCTGGCTGTACAAGAGAGAGAGAGACCCTTGTTCATGGACAGGCCTGTGATATGGACGTAAGCAGTTACTCTGGGGTTGCCCTTATCCAGAGAAGCAGGCTAGATGCCTGAAAGCCAAACCTCCACTCCCCAAAGCCGTTTGCAAATGTCAGCGTGCACCGAGGTCACCGAGAGCTCGTGTACTGCAGAGTCTAAGACCCCAGTGCCTGGGAGTCTGACTTCACACCGGAGGTCAGGCTAAGGAATGTCCATATTAACTGAGAGCCCAGGGTGAGTCCCCACTGTGGAAAGGCCACACCCAGCCAAAGGCCAAAGACATCCAGGAAAGTAGGTCTGTCTTGGAGGCAAACGTGCAGCCACGTTGGGACAAACAGCACCGGGCACGGAGGGGGTGACTGCCCGTGCATGACTCCAGGGACTCAGGCAGCAAAGTCCAGGCTGGGAAAAAGTGGCACGCAACCAACATGACCAGTGGCTCTGGTGTGCAGAAATAATGAATGAATGACAGGTCACCTTTGTGCTTTCCTCCGGGACGGAGTCTGGGCAACTGACTTAGGTCAGGACGTGGTTCTAACACACACAAACGGCACAGCCCTGGGCCCACGGTGACCGGTCTGCATCTGTAAAATGGAACAAAAGCAGCAGCTCAGAACCAGGCACATGGAGTTGAGGCAATCACATGAGGTGATCGGGAGCTGAGGCACCAAGCAAGGATCCCATCAGGGAGGAGGTGCCCACTTCTCAAGGACTGCATGTAAGGGGTTTTGGGTCCCTTTGCTTTCTGTCTCAGAAAGGCAGGCCCTTGGACAATGGAGAAATGAAACTCAGTAGGTGTCTCCAACTGGAGACCACACACACTCCTCAATGAACCACCACGCAAAAAGGAGTCGGGGGGGGGGGCTCCCAGCAGAGAGCCTGTGTGTGCACCTATGCCCTGACTGCTCAAGGAGCTCTTGTCTTAAGGGGAGTCTCAACCCTAACCCTCGTTTTCATTTTCCTATCACAACATGGTCTCTAGACCCTTCCTTTAGGGTTGACTTGTGAATGAGAAGGGAGAAGTCAGGTGACAGGGGTGGGGGTCGGGTGCGGCCACTGGACTTGGGGTCCAGGTGGCCCAGCTCTGGCCTCAGGTCTGGTCCTGCCACTGCAGCGATGTCACAGCCACCGCCACTCCAACGCAGGAACTCATTCCAGGCACATCACGTCTTCATTGCAAAAATCGTTTCTTTGGGGTATTTGGGGTGAACTCTCAGTCTCTCCCTCTTTTTTTCAAAAATAGGATTAACTTAGACTCCATTCCAGCTCTATGGAAAATGTAGATAGACATAATGTTCTGTCCTAGACCTAGACCATGAGCTCCTGAGGGCACGGTCGATGGCACTGTCAGCCCCTGGCCCGAGTTGGGAATGTGGCAGATTCGTTCTCTCCTGGGAGTGAACTTGCTATTTCACTCAGCAACTTATCGGCACTCTCTCCTTGTCTGAACACACAGCCTGCTTCCCTTTTACTTACAACCTCTTCGATGGTGTGGAGGAATGCCCCCCCATCTGACTTACCCCATGCCCCGCCCCCCAGCCTCCTCCTATGGATTCTCAGGCCCTCCACTTTAGAGGAGGTAGGAAATATTCAAATCCCACTTGAAGCCAGGGATCACCCTTTGCTGAGAGAGGGGGAAAGGGACCAGCTCCCAGAAGCTCGGAGCTGGAGGCTGTTTTCAGGAACCCTTCTCCTAGGCGGGAGGGAGAGCAGCAGCTGGCTAAGAGAACCACAGCCTCATGGCCATGACCGGAGGGACAACATTGGGAGGGGCTGGCAGGTCGCTGCTCACTCTCGCCTCCAGGAGGCTCCTGGCTGCTTCCCGGGGAAGGGATCAGTATACTAAGAGAAAGCTCCTACAGGTGGGTGGGCTATCTGCTTTGGATAGTCCAGGCTATCTGTGGACAAGCTGGGTTTCATTCCTCTTGGAGAACCCCAAGTCCTTAGTGGGGTCTGGTCCTGCAGGGTAGCGATCCACTGTCAGCAGAGCTGAATTACATCGCGCTGGAGCGAAGTGGAGGGGAAGTCACGCTGTGAGAGTGTCCAGGGGCAGCCGTAACAAATGACCGCAGACTGGGGGTTTCGCACGACAGAAGTGTTCTTCTGCAGTCGGGTGTCCAGAGGCAAGAGGTCGCAGGGCCACGCTCCCTCCACAGGCTCTAGGGGAGGGTCCTTCCGACGTTTTCCAGCTCCCAGTGCCTCCAGACTCTGCCTCTGCCTTCAATGGCGTCCCCCGTCCCGAGGCTCTGCCTGTTTTCTCCTCTTACAAGGGACAATCTCAATTTGATTCTTACCTAAAGTATCTCTGCAAAGACCCTATTTCCAAAATAAGTCACATCCGGAGGTTCTGGGTGAACATGATCCTTTCAGGGATACCACCGTTCAGGCCAGGACATACGCTGCATAGCAAATAACACAGCAGAAAGTGGCAAGAAGGCAGCAGGAGGCCTTGATCCTCATGCTTGTGACTCAGCTGTCCTGTCTGTCTGGGGCCCCCATTAGCTCCTCTGATCTCCATGGCCAGGTGGGAACATGGTCCTGGCTTCCATTTACAGCTGCAGGCTTGAGTGGCCAGCCGGCTGGAGCTGGGGCTGGAACCCACGTCATTTGACACCATCACTTGGGGGCTTCACAGCCTCGCTGGGCTGGACTGGAGGAACCCTCAGCACCAAGTGAAGGTAAAGGTGTTGATTTGCCTTGATTTTCATGTTGCTTTACTTTCACATATCATAAATTTTGGAATGGGACTACTTTCCTGGAATCACTTGAAAAGGTGAGGTCAAAGAAAACAAGATTTAATTTTTTACAGA
>PITA01002351.1:66046-135361 GCA_004023965.1 Spilogale gracilis
TTTGCCGGGATGTCTGGGGCTGTCACCTGGATGGTGGGATGTCTGGGGCTGTCACCCGGTTGCCGGGATGTCTGGGGCTGTCACCTAGCTGCCCGAGTGTCGGGAACTATCACCTGGATGCCTGCTCCTCTTGTCACTGGCTAAGAGACCCAGAGTCGCTCTGGGAAATTTTGCCCAAGGAGTGGAGAGGGTTCAGGAAGTGGGAAGCGGGTTTTCTTTTTCTCCCTAGTGTGGCTCTGCAAAGTCTGTCCAACCTTGAAGTCCCAAGGCTGGAGAAGGTCTTGTTAGGAAGTCTCCAGCACCTTGGACCATGTCCTGATGAAATCTGCGCGTGGATGCAGTCCTTCTTCGTGGGCACTGCTGAGAACCAGGGTGTGAGCTCCACAGGGCAGGGAAGGCAGGGCAGCGCGCACCCCTGGCCCCAGGCCTCGGAACCTGGCACACAGGGCTGCTGAACCAATGAACCGGCACAGGAGTCAGAGACACCCCCAGACGGGACCTAGGGGCAGGGCGGGGAGCATGGGTGACTGCTCTGGGGCACCGGTTTCCGCACCCACGGCCTGCAGCTGGAGGGTACCCAGGGAATCAGCCTGCAGCCCCGCGCCACGCACAGGCCGGGGCAGGCGGGCGCACCTGCCCTCTGTCGACTCCCAGCTCGCGGGTAGGACCCTGGCTCCATGGGGGCGAGGTTTGCGGAGGACGGGGTTCCCTGTTCACCCCAAGGCAGGCCGGCCGGCTCGCGCGGGCGGGCGCCGGCCCTCCGTAAGCTCATGACCTTCTCGCGAGCCTCCCGGGGCGGTAAGGATTACCCTCAGGTTCCGCGGAGGCGCCCAGGGCTCAGAGAGGCCAAGCGACTCGGCCAAGGTCACACAGCTTCGCGGACGGAGCGCTGGGGCCCGCGGTCGGGTCTCCGGCGTCCCGCTCCAGCAGCTTTCCGGAGACACTCGCCGCGTCCCTACAGTGACGCCCGCGAGTCGCGTGGGAAGGCCGGACGCCCGGCTTTCACCTCAAACAATGCTCGGCGCAAATCTGCGGGAACAAAAGCGAGCAGGAATCCGCCCCGGGTTTTCCGCCGCTCCGGCCCGGGCGGCCGCCGAAGGGAGGGACGGGGCGGTTCTGGCGTGATCGACAAGCCGCTGGGAGGCGTGGCCTCAGGGTGGGCGAACCGGATTGGGGACCCGACACAATCACGGGCCGAGAGGGGGCAGACCGAGCCAATCAGCGGGGGGGGCGGGCCTGGCCGGCGCGGCTGTCGCGAGAGGCGGCCACCCCGCCCACTTGCGCCCCGTTCCGGCGCCCGTCAGCAGCGAACGCTGCCGCGCTCGGCCCGGATCCGTCCGCGGCGCGGAGAGAGGCCGGGGCGCGAGGCCGCGCGAGTGCCGGCGCAGATCCCTCCGCCGCCGCCGCAGCCGCCACCGCTGCTACCGCCGCCGCCGCCGCCGCCGCCGCGCCCGCCAGTCCCTGCGCGCTCCGCGCCCGCCCGCCGCTCCCGACGCGCCCGCCCGCCGCCCGCGGCCTCCGACCCGGCAACGGCCGGCCGGCCCAGGCGCGGCGGCGGCGGCGGCGGCGGAGGACGAGGAGGAGCAGCAGCAGCAGCAGCAGGAGGAGGAGGAGGAGGAGGAGGAGGCATGGCCCGGGCGGCTCCGGCGGGGGGCGGCCCGCAGTGACAGACCCTGCGGCGCGGGGGGAGATGGGGGCGGCCGCCTCCCGGGCGACGACGACGACGACGAGGAGCGGCCGCCGCCGCCGCCGCGCACCGGCCGCCGCTGGGGACGGGCGCGGGCCAGGAGCCCGCCCGTGAGCGGGGGGCCCGCGGCCGCTCGCCGCCCCCGGCCGCCCCGGCCGCCCCGGGCCCCCCCGGCGCCCAGCGCGCGCCCGCCCGCCGGCCTCTGGCGGGGGTCCCGCCCGCGCCGCGCGCCCCCGACCCCGGCGCGGCCCGCGGCGCTCGCCCGCCCTCGCCCGGCCCCGGCCCGCGCGCCCCCGGCCCCGGCGCGCCCCGGCCCCCCGCGCCCCCCGCCCGCGCCCGCCCGCGCCCCCGGCCCCGGCCGGCGGCCCCCGGCCCCGGGGCGCGGCGCGGCGCGGGCGGCAGCATGGTGGAGAAGCGCTGCCCGCTGCAGAGGGACGGCGTGTACCGCTGGTTCTCGGAGCTGCCGTCGCCGCAGCGCGTGGAGTTCCTGTGCGGCCTGCTGGACCTGTGCATCCCGCTCGAGCTGCGCTTCCTCGGCTCCTGCCTCGAGGACCTGGCCCGCAAGGACTACCACTCGCTGCGCGACTCGGAGATCAAGGCCAACAACCCGGCCGACCTGGGCAGCCTCACCAACCTGACGGACGAGGTGGTGCGCAGCAAGCTGCTCGTGTCGTTGGCGCTGCTGGGCTCGGAGCAGCGCGAGGCCGCGGGTGTCCTGTACCGCACGCTCACGCACATCGACTCCATCATCCACAACTACGGGCTGCAGCTCAACGAGGGCCGCACGGGCGATGAGTTCCTGCTGCTCTTCACCATGGCCTCCAACCACCCGGCCTTCAGCTTCCACCAGAAGCAGGTGCTGCGCCAGGAGCTCACGCAGATCCAGAGCAGCCTGAGCGGCGGCGGCGGCGGCCACGGCGGCAAGAGCGCGCTGCCCACCTGTCCGGCCTGCCACAAGGTGCGCGACCCTTGCCCTCTCCCGCAGCCCCCACCCCCCGCGGCCCCTCGTGGGCGGTCGCACCCGTCTGGGGCTCCTGAGCCCCGCGGAGGCCTGCCCGGTCAGAGTTCGCTGCCCCTTAGTGCTTTTCTTTGATGACTGCTGCTGCCGCCGCTGTCGTGGCAAGGCCTTTGTCCCCTTCCTCCGGCCCTTGGGCGACAGATCAGTTACGCTTGGTGTCCTCCGGGGTTCTCCAAATCTGGTGTTTCTTAGGAGGAAGGGAAGGCAAGGTGGAGCAGGGAGCCTTAGCGGCGCGGGCGCTCTGTGGCGCCCGCACGGCCTGCGTGTCCTTTCCCTTGGGGCGGGAGTCGCCGCGGGGCAGGTGCGGAGCCCGGCTCCCAGGACAGGCACGGAAACACGTCTGCAGCCTTGGACGTGTGCGGGGCCGCCTGCCTTTGTGGGAGCAGATCCCGCGTCCGCCGCCCGCCGCGGGGTGTTGGTCTCCTAAGGAATGTTAGGTTAAGGGCTCCGGTCTGCAAACTAAACAGGAAGGGCATTGTGGTCATCCACTTGGAAATGTGAACTTTTGTCTAAATGTTTCAAAACTATGTAAACACCAAGTGTCCGGGGCTCAAACTCATTTTTCACAGGCCCCTGGGACCCAGTGCCAAAATGGTGCTTCAAGAAAAAGGGTTTCTCTTTGCCCCAGTGTGGTGTGTGTTGAGATGACACTGGGACTCTTGGGGAAGAGACTGCAGTCAGGATGAGTAGTGCCGGGTGCCTCTCACCGCATCTGAGCCCTTCTCAGGGAACACTTGGGCACTTTCCGGTTTGCTGCTAGTGGTGTTCGGGCTGCCTCTCAATCCTGGGTTGTGGCTTTTCTCCTTTAATGTTTTTGTCTAGATGTGGTTGTGGTATCTACATTGGTTTAATCCGTGGCTTATCTGTTTTTGCTGAGGTGGAGCCCCGGCACTGTGGTTTTTTTGTTTTTGTTTTTTTAAAATCCGTATTTAAATGCCACTCTGCATCTCATACTGTGCCCTGGGCAGAAAAATGGTATTCTAGCTTTAACAAAGGGGAAACAATGTCCTAGGCAATGTGGTTGTCTGTAGAGGGCTCCGTCGGCTTTGGGGTGCCAGTGCCGTGTCACCTGTCGTGGGATCCCAGTCCCTGGTGGTCAGTTTCATGTGCTGCCAGCCTCCTGGTGAGATGCGGGGGACTAAGGTCTGGGTTTCTCCACTCCCCTTCAGTTCTTGAAGGGGATTCTTTTGTGTCTGCAGATTCATCCCTTTACAAAAGGGGAAGATGGCGATTTTTATTTTGGTGGGGCAAGAGCTAGCGCTAGAACGAAAATGCGCTTAATAAGAGAGCCTTTCTGTCAAGGGAGAGATCCCTCCGATGACACAAGGGGCCAGTCTCCCCCTCACCCCTGCCCACACACTCGGAAATGGCCTGCTAGCTGCGTGACCTTGGCCGGAATCCTGCTTCCTCTTGGTG
The DNA here is from genome assembly GCA_004023965.1 of Spilogale gracilis. Taxonomy (NCBI): domain Eukaryota; kingdom Metazoa; phylum Chordata; class Mammalia; order Carnivora; family Mephitidae; genus Spilogale; species Spilogale gracilis. The sequence goes on from PITA01002351.1 coordinate 70,168, forward strand.
TTTCCCTGGGGAGTGAATGGCAGGTTACCTGCCTCCCGGGCTTACTGGAGGGCTACTTGAGGTCACACGTGCTGTGTCCAGCACAAGTGCCAGGACTGCCCATCCTCTCTGGGTTTTTTTGGAGGAGTGCTGACTTAGGCAAGGCACATTGTTACCCAATGAAATATTTCTGTCTCAGAGGGTTCATGTTTTCTAAATTGATTTTTGAGTAGTTACTTGGAGCTGACAATTTTTTCTCTTCATCCCTGGGAAATTGGAGAGTTCTGCTTGACCCTTAATAATGACGTTTATGATGATTAACCTTAGGGCTGTTGCTTCCCTCTTTCAGAGGAAACATGGTGTCTAGTTTCCCCCACATCCCCTGTGTCACTGCCACAGGAATTTAAGTCCCATCCATGTAACTTTCTGTTACTGTGAAGGCCTGATGCACCCTTTGCTGCTTTTAGAGGCGGTCCCTCCAGTGAGATCTAACGTGTGCGCGTGTTCCCTTGTTCGTGTCTCGGGAGCTCACGGTTACCGTCACTGTTGGAGAGCAGCCCAGATAAAGCCCTGCTCGCATTTCTTTTGTAAGCTGTTGTTATTTTTTTAAGAAAATATATTTTATTTATTTATTTGACAGAGAGAGAGAGATCACAAGTAGGCAGAGGCAGGCAGAGAGAGAGGAGGAAGCAGGCTCCCCACCGAGCAGAGAGCCCGATGCGGGCCTCGATCCCAGGACCCTGAGATCAGGGCCTGAGCCAAAGGCAGAGGCTTTAACCCACTCAGCCACCCAGGCGCCCTGTCATTTTGTCTTGAATTTTTCAGCTTAGAGGCTTTGTGTGTATCTTTTACGGATAAAGATGTGGGTTTGATTTTTTTTCCTTGACTATGTTTAAAGCGATAGTTCTCACGACGATGTTTTCTGAGATAGTCATGATTTGCAGTCACATTTCTAAACCCTCACTGTATCGTTTGATAATGCTCCTGCTCGGAGGATGAGCAGAAGGTGTTTAAGAGTGTGAATGAGGTGAAATAGACGTTTTCACGTCCAAAGAGGCAAGCAGTCGGCGTTGCCGAGCTGATGGTAGACGGCCAGAGCGTTGCTGCACTCAGGAGCTGACAGGTGCCATAGGGATGTCGCTCCTCATGATAAAGGTCACCTGGGACTCTCCCTCTCTTCCTAGTTAAGTAAAAAGCTGTAGTTTTGGGAAAAGTTTAACTTTACTCTCTGCAGTCTTTTCTTTATATAAATGATCACGTGTTAGAGGTCTATGCTTGTTTTTTAAAATTTTTGAGATTTAATTTTTAACACAAAATCCACTCTCTCAAAGTGTACACTTTAGTTTTGACTTATTGACAGAGTCGTGTAACCATTACGACTGCGTCATCCCAGAAGGCTCTCATCACCCGGAAGAAAGCCCGTACCTGTTGGCAGCCCCTCCCCAGGCCCCTCTCCCCAGGCCGCAACAGCCGGTCACCTGTGCTGGTGGGCGCTACTCGTCCCGGACATTTCAGGGAAGTGGAGTCATTCGGTGTGTGGCCTTCCGTGTTTGGCCCCTCTCACTCAGCATCGTGTTCTCCAGGTTGATTGCTGTGGTGACGTGTGTCAGTGCTTCTCTGCTTTGTTAAGGTTGAACACTCTTCACGGTGTGGGTAGGCTCATTTGGTTCATCCCCTCGTCTGTGGATGCTTGTGCGTGTTGTTGCACAAGCTTATTTTTAGAGTTTTGCCCCGTGGTTAATAGGTCCTTGTTTTAGTCCCTTCCCCCAACACTGAAGGGGTCGTCTTTGGAGCCTTGTGCACGCCGGGCTGTCCGAGGGACCTCCCGGTGGTGATGTGAGCCCGTCTGGGGGATGCGGGGCGCTGTGCGAACTGTGACTGGAGATGGCAGGGAACGCACTGCTCGGACACCGGAGGCCCGGCGCTGAGGTGGCCGTGTCCACTCTCACTGGACAGGGTGGCGGGAGGCTGCCCCAGCCTAGTGTTTCAGAATCCACATGATCTGGATCGGAGCTGGACTGGGTGCCGAGCCTTTCTGAAGGGCTGGCCGCAGGAGAGCAGTGGCGGTCTCCCTCAGGGTGTGGCTTCTGTGGTGCCCACGTTGGGTGCTCTGGATAAGCCCCGTGGAAGTGGGCTGTGGGGGTGTGGGGCGCACATTCCGTGAGAAGGCTGCTAAGCAGGGCTGCCCAGGGTAGGCGGCAGCTGGCTCTCTTGCACTGCTTCCTGCGAGAGGTTGAAGATCCTCGCCGTTCAAAGGTGGGAGCTCGGTAGTTTGCGCGTGGTTGTCATGTGGGGTACGCGTGGCCCCTCTGCTGCCGCTGAGAGTGATGCGGTGCTCTGGGACTTTGTCCGGCCAGGGCCAGCCCTTGCTGTTACCGCTAATGATTGCAGGAGGCGCCGGGACCTCGAGGCACAGCAGGGGCTCCCCCTTCAGCCCTTGTGCTCAGGTCGCCGGGGCGGACCGGCCGGCCGACCGACCGACCGAACAAGGACTGCTGGGAGACTCAGGCCTGCGCTCCGAGCTCGGTCTGGCTGCCTTTGCTTCCTCGGCTTTGTTTATGATGCTCCAGTAGATAACGTCCTCACACATTATGGATTCTTTGGTTGGGCCAGCTGTTATAGGCCCTCGGACTGCCCTCTTTTGATGCTGAGGTGCATGATGCGATCATGGAGCCGCGCTGGGGTGGAGGTCGGCTGGCTGGTGCCGGTGCTGCCGGTCACCGAGACTGCGCTCCTCGGCGTGTGCTGGGTGCACTGGGAGCTCATGCCCACAGCCCTCTGGAGCCCCCCCCCCCCGCGACATCAGGGACCCTTGTGTGGGCTCATGCGTGTGGGCTGTGGCCGACTCCGCTAGGGCTAGAGCTCCTGTTCCTGCTCGTGCTCTGGGGTGCAGCTGCGGGCGCTGCAGGCCTTCTGCCGGCTTCCGCGGAGCCCCGGGAGGGTACCTGACACAGTGCAGCCTTTGCCGCGTCCTTAGCCCCCTCGCCCATGTCCCCCCCGCCCTGCATGCCTCATGGACCTTCGCTTTGCACTGAAGACCTTTGGGTTTCATACATTCCCCCCCCAAATCAAGAGAGGCATCTTACGACCTCAGAGGCCAGCTGGTAGAAAGGACATTTTGTTTGTTCAGTTGGTGGCTGCTGACCACCCAAGACTGATAGTAAGAAAAGATTTCTGTTACATTTAGGGAAAAATAGTTTCTATATAAGTGTGCTGTTTTTTCTGCCTTAGATGGATTACATGTCAGAAAAAGATCCTTTGGATGTTTCCTCCTTCCTTCCTTCTTTCTTTCCTTTCTTCTATTTACTTATTCAGAGAAATCTGGTTTAGGATCGCGGTTCCCTCATGAGTTTGAGAACCGCTGCCACCAGCTATGTCCAGTGGACAGATCGCCGAGCGATTCTGATCTTGGGCTCCGGCCCCAACGTGTGCAGCGCAGGGACCAGTGTCTGCGAGGGGCCCCCCCAGGCTGCCAAGAGGTTTTGTGTGCACAGAGACCTCACGCCTTACAGAGCTGCTTCCTCTCGTGGTGAAAAGCCGTAATCGAGGGCTTCATAAAATAGGTCAATTCTTTTTCCTTTTTTTTTCTTTTGTTGGTATAGCCAGGGTTTACTCCGTCACTCTGAAACTGAATGGATGGGCATGAAATAGGTTCCTTCGTGAGTCCTTGCTTTGCTGTGAGCTACGAGGCCTGAGGTTCCTCAGAGTGAAGACAAAGGCAAGGCTGAGTGTCCTTCCCATAATCGATACTGTAGCAGCGACTTGTAATTAGCGATGAGGGCGGAAGGAAGTGGGCCTGCGCTCACCGTGTGGTCCCCAAGGACTGGCGCAGACTTGGGGTCCTAGCTGTACAGCGGCGGAGAGCACTCTGCGCTTGAGGATGCTTCTCACTGAGGCTTGCCTCTAAGCGGGCTTTGGAATTTTAGGTGGCTGCTCCTCAGGTCTGTAGAAAAAGCACAAGCCTCTGGAAGGTCTTGTGTGTTCCCTTCCCCTTCCCTCCTGGTTCTCCTGGTTCTCAGATGGAGTGTTCTTGTGGTTACAGGCAAATCCTTTGGTCTGTTTTGGTCACGTGTTTCTGTTTCCGCAGGGATGTTGTTAGCTCAGGTGTCTGAACTTTGCCGTTTCCTGCCCTCCTCACTTCCCCCACCTCAGCTTTTGACCTCTGCTTTTCCATCAGGCACGTGAATACGGTCATGGTCCCTCCCTTGCACGGTGTCCGCCTCTGTCAGCCGCGCCTCTGTCCGTCCGTCTTCACCAGGTCCGGCCTCAGCCAGCCTCATTCCTCCTACTTGCCAGGGCTAGTCCGGTTTTAACAATCTGGTGTCTCTCCCTCTGACATTTTAATGCACAGATGTGTGTTCTTCTAAAGCATTCTGTGTGCATATTTAAATAACAGGATCTTCTGAGAGGTGCTGTTCTGCATGCTCGCCATGGTAGCCTGGCCGAGCGCGCCCTCAGCCTCCGCCTCGGCCCCCTGGAACCTGGCTTCCCCCCCAACTTCTCTGACGAAGTCCGTTTTTAGTAAAGGGAACTCAATGATGAAGTCCGTTTTTAGTAAAGGGAACTCAATGATCTCTTTAAATTACAAAAGAATTAGATAAGAAGAAGTAAAAATTGGTAAGATACAAAAGGGTATTCCGTGCACCGTCTCCCCCCCCCCCCCCCGCAGTGGAGAGGGGCGCCCAGGACAAACCGAGGCGCGGGCAGTGCGCTCTGTTCCTTTACCTGGCTGTGGGTTCCTGTTATTTGACATTTTAAAAAATGAGAGTTCCTACCCTTCCCAGTCGGTCCCCCTCTTTGTTCCCTGTAGAACCTTCCAGAGAAACTTGCTTTGTATCTACAAATAGGCACTTGGCGTTTTCCTCCCGACATAGGTCTGTGCCCTGCGTTCTTCTCCCGACGCTTCTTCTGTGCAGCCGTCTCTGGCCAGCTGTTGAGCGACGCCCTGCTGGTGCACATGCGGCTCTGTGTTCCTGTTACGAACAGCTCAGTCTTTTGCAGACGATGTCCGTGTCACCTGTGTGATGGACACTGCGTGGCCTTTCACATTTCGGCCAGTTTCTCTGTGAACTAGAGAGCCGGAAGTGGGGTTGATGGTGCCTGGAGGGGGACTCTGTAATGATTTTTGGACGCCGTGGGGGTCTGCTTGCGGCACACTCAACAGTAGTGTGCATGAGCGCCTGTTCGCACGCCTCCGAGCAGTGTCGCACGTGTGAGCTCACAACGTCCCTGTCCCCGCGTCCCTGTCCCCGTCCCCACCAGCGGCTGTCCCTGGCTGGTGGGGGTGCCTCTCGGGGCGCTGCAGGTTTGTTTTCCGAGCCCCTGATGAGTGAGGTTGAACATTTCAGGCGAGCTTTTTGTTTTTGGCAAGCTGTCCGTATCCTTTGCCCATTTCTGTTGAGTTGTTGGTCTTTTCTTTATTGTTTATTAGGAGCTCTTCGAGTTTCAAGGAAATTGTCCTTTTGTCTTTAGCAGAAGTGACAAGAATCTGTTTTCCTGGGGTTTTTCCTGCCTGTTGACTTCCCTGCACAGTTCCTTTATGGTGTCCTTTTTATCATTCATCTATGGTTTCTGGGTTTTGTGTCACTAATGTGTTCGACCTGGTGCCTTGCCCAGGTCATGGTGTGCGGGACCGATTATGGGCAGACGCGCTTTCCGCGACCTATGTGGTGAAAGTGCTCCCTGTGGCGTCATCTGCTGTGGAACTCAGGTGGCTTCTCATCTTCGGTTTCACAGATCCCATCTGGAATTTATTTGGCGTAAGGGACGCAGTGAGTTTCATGTTTTCCAAATGAAAACCCAGTTACCCCAGTGCCATTTGCGGAAGAAACTGTCTTTTCCCTCTCGCAGTTGAAATGCTACCTTTGCTTGTGTGCTGCCCTCCCCTTGGACCTGTGAGTTTCCTGCTAGATGGTGTGTGTTCAGTCTTGCGGATGTCTTTATCTGGACGGCCTCTCACTTGCCTGGTTCATTGCATGCTTTTCCGTCCCTATCTTTCTTATCTCCCGTTGGTTCTGTGGGCTCCCCACACAGTGGAATACCCAGGGGAGGGTGCTTTTTGTCTTGGTTTTAAGCAAGTATGGGTGTGGAGGTGTCTCCTCACAGTGGCTTTCAGGGGTCTGGGCGTGGCCCAAGACCCTGGGCATTGTCCGACTCCCCAAGACGGAGAGTCCCCACCGTCCCAGCCCTGCTGATTTTCCTCTAGCTTTTCTGAGCGTTCTCAGTCTCTCAGCTCTCCTGCTCTCACTGATGAACCTAAAACCTGCACACCCAACGAGGCCCAAGCTCCAGCTGGGGGTGCCGGCCAGCTCAGTATGTCCAGAGGCAGACTCCCCTGCCAGTCTTCGCGACTGCTTTCCCCCGGCCCCCGGCCGGAAGCCCATGCCTTCTGTCCTGCTCCCCCAGTCAGTTAGCAGGCCCTCAGCAGCTTTGCAGCTTTCTTCTCTGTTGACGCCGGCACAGCCCAAGTCAGTGTCTCCCCCTTGCTGTCTATCCCAATCTCTGTCTCTCTTTCTCCCCATCACACTTGACATGATGGTCCCATATATGGCACACTTCTGTGGAGGCGGACGTAGATGATGGGCCATTCGCCAGAGAGCCAGGGCGTAGATTAAAATAGTCTTCGGGGAACAAGCACACCCCTCGCCTCGTGTAACTTCACTCCTTCCCCGAGTCGGGAGCCCATGCTGGCGCGCAAGTGAGTGATCACCTCCTTTAGAGTTACGCTGATGTCATTGTTTAAAGTCCACAAGAAATCACTTGTAGCTGCTCTGTGGGGTTTTTAAATTAAAGAATCCAGAAACTTTAGTTCCTTAGTTCTTTTTGGAAAAAGCTGTGACACGTCCAGCTTCTCATCTAGACCATCTCACCAGTCCCCTGGCCGAAGTCTAGTCTGCTGTGACCTCCTCTCCCCCTTGGCCCGTGTTAGGAGGATGAAAACCCATTCTCCTGGCCTGCGTCTAGTCTGTTAGGACAGCCTGTCCCCCCTGGCCTGGGTCTAGTTTATTATGGAAATCCTGTAATTGGCCCGAGTCTAGTCTACTATGACAAGCCCTCCCCTGCCTGGGCTCAGTCTTCTGTGACAGCCCGTGCCCCCGGGCCTGGGTCTTGTTTCCTGTGACAACCCGTCCCCCGGCCCGGCTCTTAGCCTCTTACAACAGGTCCCGTGGTGTCCCTGGAATGGCCTTGGTCTCCAGCATGCAGGGCTTTGCACAGCGTGCCGTGGCCTTTGTGGTCTGCCTGCTGCTTGTCTGTACCGGAGGCTCCTTCTGTTTACTGCAGCCCTCTCTCCTCTGAGCCCCGGTGGATACCGTTCTCTCGGACGGGACGCCTGGTACCTGGGCCGCCCCAGTTCTTGGCTCATACTGAGAAGCCTTCTGTGGCCTTCTTCTGCCCTAGACTTTATCCTGCGCCATTGAAGTAGGTCTCACTAAATATCTGTCACCAGATTTGACTTCCTGGAGGGCACAGGCGGTCTCTTTCGGTCCAGGGCCTTGTGGTCCTTGCTACCCAACAGGGGCTGTGTCCTGAGCATCTGTGAAAGCTGAGTGGGAGGGAGGTATTGGGTGTTTAGAAAGGCCACTGTAGTGAAAATATTTTTTCTTTCATGCTTTCCTTTTCTATGGTCCTGTCGGTAACACCTGTTAACCAAATCACACTCTTCCTTAATGGCTTTTGTGGCTGTTTCTCTTAGCATTACATAGCTGTGGATTCTAGTGAATGTTTAGCATCAGTATTCTACTTTATTATTTTTCAAAAGCTGCTATGCAGAACCTTCCTGTGGGAGTTCTCTGTGCGTGATGGTTCAGATGGCATTACCCTGTGATGAAGTGAGGTGCACGGGCCCGGCCACGGGGCGCCGGAAAGGCGTGAGCCCCCCGGTGCTCTGGGGACCTGCGTCTTGTGCCTCGGCCGTTGGGCTGGTGCTGGTGGCGCTCGCGGGTGGCGTCCTCGCCTGGTGAGCCTTGGTGTTAGAGGCTGCGACAGAACGGCAGCAGACTCAACAAGTAATCGTCCTGCCAACTGAAGTGTGTCTACGTTCTTCCACACTTTGAGCAGGGACGTCGGATTCATTAGGAGGAGCCTTACAGAGTCGTGTCCTAATTACTTGGGACTTTTACGTAAAAGCTTCAGTAGAATTACTAGAAAGAAATCATATCCTCAGGTTTCTTACTGAGTCACAGTGAGTCTAATTAAAACATGTATATGTAGGAACGACTTCTGGAAAGACAGTCTAGACTAGAAAAAATACCCTTGTGGAAGGAGGAGCATTCATTTATGGGGAAGAGGATCCCTCCTTCCCTCTCTTTTGGGCACGTCAACAAAATATGAAATCTTGGGAATAATGCCACCAACCTAACCCTGATACAGTTACTAAAATCGGGGCGACCCATTGGAAGAACCAGCCCCGGGGTTGCGGCGCGGCATCGCACCTGGGGGCCGTGTCCGGGGCTGTGCTGCAAGCCCGCGGGGCCCTGGCGTGGGTTCTCCGGCCGTGGCATCCTGGCCGCTCCTCGGCGGTGCGGGGGCTCGGGGGGACTTCGGGGAGCACGTGCTGTGCGTGGTTTTTGGGATTTTTAAAGAGGAGGTACGAAGTGTGTGTGGTGTGCTATTCATACTGGTACTGATGGGCCAATTTACCAATCAGAATGATTTTTTTTTTTTTCTTTCAGAATTCTCAATAAGGAGCGGCAGGAGCGGGCGGGTGGCGGGGGAATGATGCTGGTGACAGGGTGGTGGCCGCGCTCGCTGGACTCGCTGTGTCCCCGGGATGACCGCGTGACTTCCCGCCCGTCTTTGTCCCCATTTTCGCGGTGAGAAGGCAGGCACCAAGGCGTTAAGTGGAAGCAGTTTGCCAAAGGGGACATTAGTGAATGGCTGTTTTTGTGATGTGAAGCTAAAAGCTTATTGAACGATGTTTTCACTTTATCATAAAAAGGAGCAGGGAAAAGCGAAGGTGGTGACAGGAGAACAGGGCTTCTGGTGGCCCATGAACTGGTGGCGTGTGTGAACGCCACGGCCATGTCACTGTCGAGAGAGTCCAATGGCCCCCCCCGGCCACCCTCAGGCTCCATTCCCGCTCCTCCAGCGACCTTGGGGGGCCCTCGCCCCGGGGCTCCTCGCACACGTGTTGATGTGTACCTCTCAAGTTCTTTTTAGTCTTCGGAGCTTGATAAACGTGTGGATCCCTGTGACCCAGCCCCTGTGGAGACCTAGAGCGTGCCTGCCACCGCGTTGTCCCTGTCGGCTCTCAGGCCTCCCTCCGCCTTTGGGTGGATTCGGTCCCGATTGAGTGCTGCCAGTGCCGGAACTTCGCTGACGTGCAATCAGAGAATCCCGTTTTGGCTTTTGGCTCTTGGTGGCCACACTGCATTCTTTTCCCTGGTCGGTCTACGGGTGACGGCACATATGTTTAACTTTGCATGGCCTACCTGGGTGGGGTGAGCGCTGCCCGACTTGTCACGAAGTGTAAGACGCTTAGACCTGTACCGTGACCACTTTCCTTCTCTGTCCTTCACGCCGTGGCCATCATACCTACTGTTTCCACACGTGCTGGACACCCTCGTGAGACCATAGCACTTTCTGCTCTCATATGAACGTATATTTAAAAATTAAATAGAAAATAGGGACGCCTGGCTGCCTCAGTCGGTGAAGCGTCTGCCTCCGGCTTGGGTCATCATCCCAGGGTCGTAGGGTCCGGTCCCAGGTTGGGCTCCCTGCCCAGTGCGGAGCCTGCGTCTTCCTCTCCCTCTGCCCCTCCCCTTGCTTGTACTCTCTGTCAAATAAATACAATCTTTTAAAAATTTTTAAGAAGAAAATATAGTCTTATATTTACCCACATATTTGCTCTCCTTGGCGCTTTCTGTTCGTCGTCGAAGAGCCATTTTTCTTATTGTGTCCCTTCAGTCCAGAAAACTTACCTTAAGCTTTTTTTGGAGTCTGGGTCTGTGGGTTAGAAACTCCCTTAGTTTTCTTTCATTCAAGAATGTTTTGCTTCAGCCTGTGTTGTGACGGAGCATTTATGCTGCACGTAGGAGTCTCCGCGGACGGGCTTCCTCCAGTACTGAAGGGAGGGGAGGCCATGGCTGTCGGTGGCCGCAGCCCACGTGCCTGTCCCGTGGGCCCCTGCTGCCACCCCGACATGCGCCCGAGCCATCAGCACGGGCCAGCCTGGCTACGAGGCGCCCGAGCACCATTTGCTTGAATCTGTCTTCTTTGGTGTTCTCTGGACTTACTGGATGTGTAAATTTATGTCTTTTACTAAATTTGAGAAGTTTTCACTCAATTTCTCCATAGTTTTCCCTGTCTCGATGTCTTCTTCCTTTGGGGACTTCCCCTGTAGGGATGGTAAGGGTGCTAACATTATTCCACGGGGCCCAGAAGCGTTTTCTTTTCTTCTGCAGTTTTTTTTCCTTTCTCTCTTTTTTCAGATTGGATACTTTCAGTTGACCTGTCTTGAAATTCTGAAAGTCTTCTGAGGGCCGTGTCCGGGGCTGTGCTGCACAATTAATTCCAAATTGCTGTTAAGCTCATCCAACAGATTTCTTAGTTCAGAAACAGCATTTTTTTTTTTCCATTTTAGAATTGCTGTTTAAAATCTTCTTTTGCGATTTTAAGGCTTTATTTGTTTGTTTATTTTTTAGAGCAGTTTTAAGCTCCCAGCTAAGTTGACTGTCGTACTCCTCCGGGGTCTGTGCTGTACGTCTGGGCTCCCTCTCACTGTGGGACAGGCTCTGGGTGCAGGCAAACATGTGATGACGGCTGTCCACGCCTGTGACAGCTCAGGAGGATTTTCACTGTCCCCTCTGCCTGTTTCCCACCCCCCTGCACCCCTGACCTTTCACCATCTCCATGGTTTGCCTTTTCGGAGTATCCAGGTGGGCTCACACCGGATGTAGACCGTTCAGGTATGCATTTCATTCTCCTCGGTGCCTTTTTGGGACTGGACAGCTCCTTTTCTCTTGCTGGATGACATTCCTTCGTGTGGCTGGACGCACGTGTCCAGTCTTCAGGGTGCGTTCCTCTGCTGTGGGCATCTTGATGGCTTCTTGGATTCTCTTACTTTAAGAGTTTCCGTTTCTCTCCTGAGGTATTCTTTTGGTTCTTAGGCCACAAATGTTTCCTTTTCTTTTGCGGAGCTTCACTTTCCCAGCCCTGTCATGCTGCTCGCCTCTGATTCCGGCGGCTGACTGGTCTCGTGCTCGGCCTCCTGTTTCTCCTCGTGTGGGTATGTTGTTGTTTCTGTACGCATCTCATAGAGATCGCTTCCCGGAGTCTGGGAACGGCATCCAGTCGAAACCCTGGATCTTGTTGGGGCCTCCTGCTTTGTCTGTTAGCAGGCAGTGCATTTGGTCCGACTGCGACTGCAAAGCTGCCCCCCGTTGGCCAGCAGCCGCAGTCTCCGCTTGCTGGTGCGAGCTTGGCTTCCCGTCCCGCCCCACGTGTGCCTGTTTCAAGGGCTCATGCAGATGTGGGGGCAGAATTAGACATGGTCCCCTTCTTTTTTCTGTTTTTTGTTTGTTTGTTTGTTTGTTTGCTTAGATTTTATTCATTTATTAGAGAGCAAAAGCACTTGTGTACAAGTAGGGGAAAGGGCAGTGGGAGAGGCAGAAGCAGACTCCACTGAGCAGGGAGCCTGATGTGGGACTCGATCCCAGGGCCCTGGGATCAAGACCTGAGCCGAAGGCAGAGGCTTCCCTGGTGAAGCCCCCCAGGTGCTCCCTGCACGGCTTCCCTTCCAGGGCACTCTGGGGTCAGGGACTTCGCCCTCATGTTGCTGCCATTATTGTTGACCAGAATTCTGATGTTGGGCTCCTCAAGTCAGCAGGACTGTGGAGTTCAGGCCCAGCGTCACCTGCTTTTCCTGGTGTGTCTGTAGCACACCAAGCCATCCAAGTGTAGACCTCCCTTTAGTTCCTGCCTGGTTTCGGTCGCGTCCACTTTATTGTTTTTTGACACTTTGTCCAGAGCTTATGGTTGTCTGGAGGAGGTTGGTCCAAATAGTCAGCCTTTATCAGAAGTAGGACCACGTGCTTTTGGTCATCCGAGTGTTGTGGTAAATATGGGCCATGTGTTGTAGGAAGGGTTAACTCTCTGTAAGCAAGTGTAGCTGTGACGGGGGGGTTCTACAGTAACTGTGACGTTTGTCCTTACAGAGAATGAGGCTCTGCGTGGAGGAGAAACGAGCTGGCCTGTTGCCTTCAGACCCAAGGGTCGCTGGAGAATGTGAATGGGGGATCGTGGGCCTCCTGGTCCTGAGTAGGGAGGTGCTAGGAGGGAAGTGAGCTGGCGGGAGAAGTGTGGCCGGGCGGCGTGGGCTCCTGTGGTCCAGTACCTTTTCCCTGTTGGATGTGCTGTTTTTCTCTCTGCTGTAGGAGGCCAGTCTTTTCTGTCCAGTCCGGCTGAGCCCTTTCTGCCCTGACCTTTCCCTTCTTGGCTAACTGTAGAGGCCTGCTCTCTGAGTCCCTGCGCGGCTTTGCCTTGCTCCTCATGGTGTTCATCAGTACTCAGTAGGTGGGATTTGTGGCTTCTCTGGAACTGAAACCCAAGGCCATGTTTTACTGACACTTTCTGGACCTTTGATACGCTCTTGCTCTCATCCACGTGCTTCCTGGTCATTTCGGGCTTGCTTTAGTGCATGTCCTTGCTCATCCTGACTGAGTAAGTGCTCTGACTGACCTCCTGTCCTGGCCAGTGTCTCGTGGGGGTCCTAGAGAATCCGTCTTACTAAGCCAACAGCTCGGAATGCTTTGTCTCAGCAGTTGCATATTACATTGGGAACCAAAATGGTCCTTACAGCAGTTTACTTAGTAGTATTAGACACTGAGCCAGTTTCTCAAGGAAGACCCCAATATTTAAACTATTTTTGACCAAAATATGTGTAACAATAGTACTGGGCATAGTGTCCATAACGTCAGAAGTCTTGAAGGTAAAAGTCACCTGCAGCAGGTGCCTCCCCCCTGCCCCTTAGGAGGCGGCGTGTGCGGAATGGGGCCCTGCCTCGGTGGGCTCTGTGCAGCAGGGGAGGGGCTGTGTGCCCGTGCACCTGAAGCTCTCGCTGCCCCTCACCCCCTCACCATCTTCCATAGCAGGCCGGTCACGTGATTTACGTGTTTCTGGAAGAGGGGGGACTGTTCTATATTCACATGCAGTGCTGTCCTCGAGTTTATTAAGACTGGGTTGTTCCCTATGGCTGTGCCTTTTATTTATCTATATATATTTTTGGGTTTTGCCTGTTTTTTATTTTATTTATTTATTTGTTTGTTTATTTCTATTTTTGGGTGTTCCAGGATTCATTGTTTGCGCTCCACGGCTGTGCCTTTTAAATACCTGTCACTTGTCGCTCCTTCCTGCTGACGTTGTACCTTCCTCTAGCAACCGTTGGTTTGACTCCTCTGCCGTCACCTTAAATTTGCTGCCTATTCTCTGAAGGACACGCCAAGCCTGTTGGCACACCGCGTTTGGTCGTGTGGCTGTTCCGGGGGGAAGCCCTCCTGCCACCTGCTCCGCGCTGCGCCTCGGACCTGGCTGGTGGTGGCCGGGCGCGAGCACCTGGTACGGGACAGGCTCCACAAGAGCCAGTGCCTCGGGGTCAGCTGCTCTCCTCCCGCAGGGGCCGCGGCAGCGCGCGGGGTGCTCCTTCAGCCCCTTTCTGCAGGTTTGCGGAGCTGCAAGTACCATCTTTAGCCAGCCGGGGCCCTTGGCTCTGAGCCCACGCGGAGTCTACACTCAAGATCTCTGGCACGGATTCTGGGCTCTTGCAGAGCTATTTATACCTGAGCCCCCGACCCCCCAGGTTCTAGTTTAACTGGTCTGTAGGGGGTGCCCTGCAGTCTGAGTCTCCAAGAGCTTCTCAGGCGCGCGCGAGGACTGCGAGCCCCCGGGGGTGGCTGCTCTGCTCGACGCCTTTCCTACTCACTTTGTCGGAGCGCATCTAGCCAAGTACTTGGTGCCTTCTGCCGAGATTTTGAGCAGTAATCTTTTTCTCTCTTTTTTAATGAGTACAGCTCTAGGGTAAGAAACTTTAAAAGGAATGTTTTTACGTGGAGAACGGTTTCTGGTTAGCTTTGGCTTTCACTTGGGCTAAGTCAGCAAATAGCTTTCACTACTAAACTATCTATTTTCTTTTTCTGGTTTTTAGAGACACATAATTACTATTTTAGTAAAATGCTTACAAATCACTTTTCTTTTTGATTTTATGTATTTTTTCCCACTGAGTTAAAAGTATGTAACAGATGATATTCTTTCCTGTATGGAGGTGGGTTGCTTGGAAAACAAACTGAAAATAAATGAGTCCGTTTGCTGAGGCTTTGGAGCTCAGCAGTCTGGAGCTCATGCCTGTGCCCAAGGCCGGGCCCCCACGGCCCCAAGACACTGACAAGCTTCAGGCCGGAAGGCCTTCTGCCTCGGGGCTCCACACTTTCCATTCCTGTGCCTGGGAGGCCCTTCCTTTGCTTGGCTGGCTCCTTCTCCAGTTTGGCCCTGCTCCGAGCTGTCCGTGCGCCCCTGGAGCCTGTGCCCCGCCCCTGGGAGTTGCTGTCGTTGCTGCCCTGTGTGCCCCCCCATCCGGTGCCCTGGCAGCCTCTGCCCCGCCTCTCTGGGCCGCTCAGCACCTCACAGTGAGCCGTTTGGTTTTAGAAGCTGCTTCTGTTTTCCTGTGTTGTGTTCTTGTAGGAAGTTACTTACGCTGAGACTTAGTAAGCTTCTAAATTTTATTTCTAGTTCTAATGGTAACTGTTCCTTGCAGAAGAAGTAGAAAATAGAAAAATATTTTTTAGAAAATGACCCAAAGATACTAAACGCTGTTATAGTATTGTGGTATATTTTTTGCATCTTCAGCGCCTGTGTGCACACACCAATGACATGTTGTGTCTTGTTCCCGGGACCCAAGTGCGAGCATTCCCGTGCCTTTTGTTTTGGAAAGTCATGTCTTCAGGGGTGCGTGGTATTTGATCATATGGCTGTAACTTCATTCACATGGTCGTGTACCCGTCTTACTGGGTGTTTCTGCCTGTGGATATGTGGACATTTCGCCCTTTTAAAGCTGAGATGAGCCACCTTGTGTGCAAATCTGTGGCTGTGTCACTGACTGTGTCCTCAGGGCAGATCGCTCCCAGACGGTCAGTCCATCCAGGGCCCGCGTGCTGGCGTGCTAAGAGACGGCCACCTACGCCTCATCTCTGCGGGGAGTGGCCCCGTTTTGTGCTCGCTGCTTGGGGCTCAGGTCGCTCCCACTGTGACAGCTGAAATGTGCACTCTTGGGAGTGTTTTGTCGAACTTTACTTCAGATGGCACCTGCTCTTTCTCGCTGCTCTGTGCTAGTTCTAGACTTGGTGCGCGCTGGTCACGGTGTGGTGGGTGTTGCGGTGGCCCGGCTACTGAGAGAAGGGAGCCCCCAGCTTCTGCTGGAGGGCCACAGGCCGGCGAGTGTGTGCGCGCGCAGAGAATCAGCCCCGCAGGGCAGGACGTCAGAGGTGTGCGTCTCTTCCAGGTGTCCCCATGCAGCTGGTGTCCTCCGGGGCGGTCGTGCCTGTCCTCCCTTCTGCGTCCCAGCCACACTGGCGGCCACAGGGACAAGAGCAACCGACGCTATATTGAATGTTGACTGTTTGCCCAGCACGCCACCTTCAGTGTGTTATTTATATGAGGTAGGCACCGCCGTCCCCATTTTGCAGTGGGCGAGACTGGAGCTGAGGGGCATGGATCCTGGCCGCCTGTCACAGCCGGTAGGGCTGTTGGAACCAGCGCCGTGGCCTCTGTCGGCCTCCGTGGGCCGGCTCTGCCGTCGCTGATCCGACCCACACCCACCGGCAGCTGCGCGGCTGCCCCCTGCTGGTCCCGTGACCTTGGGCAAATACCTGGTGGCGCCTGGTCACTCCTCGGGTTGAAGTGGTGAGGATTAGGAGGGCCGAGCAGCTTGGTGCGGTTACAGCAGATTGCATCCATGAGGACAATGGTATAAAATGTGCTCATAATTCTAGTCGCTTTCATTGTTTTAGTCTCCGTGGTCTCTTCCCGCGTGTTCACATGTCGGGCATTCCTTGTGCAGCCGCGTTTTCAGCTGAGCTGCCGTGTTAACCACCTCTTGCTGGCACAACCTCGCCCACGGTGCCGTCTGCAGCCCTGGGCACTGCTGTTGTCCTATCTGTGGCCCCCCGGAGCAGCACGTCGTCGGTACTGCAGGTGTCACCGCGGGGGGACGCCTCACAGAGATGTCGTGTTGAGTGTGTTCGGACGTCTGAGGGTAGAATTTTGGAACTGCTGACTTCATGGTGGGGGCAGAGGCCGGCCATCATCTTCCGTGGGGTTCCTCAGGAGATGCTTTGGGGGAAGCTCACCACTGAGAACCCTCACGCTGGGAATCACATGGGCTGTTCCGTCGCCCGCCGCAGCGCCTGCAGTTTCTCGGCGCGGCTGAGCTGGGGTCTGTCGGGGGGTCTGTCGGCAGAGCCGCCCCCGCTGCCACGCACGTGGGGAGCGTTTGTGCACTCGCCGCCTGCCTTTGTCCCATCTCATGATCTTTAATGATCTTTGATGAAAGGATGATCTTTAATGACATGGATTTTTTTAAAAAATGAAACCCCTCTGCCAATAGTTGCGTTTCTGGTCCCCAAGTCTTAAAGTGAGCTTTCGCCACAAAACCTCAGGCAGCCCGGGCCCCTCTGGCGTCTGGTCGGAGCCTGGCGCGGAGGAAGCCTGGAAGGAAAGTCTGGGCTCGCGGGGGTGGCCGGCAGGCAGAAGCCCCGCGGCAGGAGCCCCACAGCCGGCCCCGCGCCCCGGTGCAGTGGGCACCTTGGTGCCTTACCGGCGGATGCGGCCTCGAGTTCATCGGAGCCCGTCTTCTGGGCGGCGCTGGGGTTCCGTGGCGCTTCCCGCCCGAGGGCAGGGCGATTGGCCTTTGGGCGCCCTCACTGCGGGGAGCCAGAGCTGGCGGCGCCTGAGAGGAATGCAGAGTCGCGGGCCCTCCTGGCCTCCTCGGGCCAAACCTGCACTCCATGAACTACAGAGCATCGTGCCCGTGGCAGTGTGGACGCCGAGGCCTCGCCTCATTCCCACAGCCGTGCCTGTGACCGGGCTGGCGCTCGTCACACCGCCGCACTCTCCCGCAGTGTGTGCCTCGTGCCCAGGAGCGTGCCCCGAGTCCGAGTGTGCTCACGCTCCCGAGCCGGCCAGGTGCTCTGTCACTGAGCACACGACACTCTCCTTTGGAGTAGAGGTGCTATTTTGTCTGGTTAATCCAGACCTCACTAGAACTTGGGGACATGGTCGGATCGCACAGACCCTCATTAGGGGACATGGTCGGATCGCACAGACCCTCATTAGGGGCCTGTGTCGTGTCAGGCACTGTTCCAGGTGCAGAGGGTACGGCAGCAAACGAAACACACAAGAAGTCCCGACTTCTCCGAGCTCGCAGAGGTCCTTGCTGAGAAGATCGCACAAGCATAGACGTGACATCCGTGAGGGGGCCGGGCAGATACGTCCGGGGCCCGGGGGCCACTGCAGGTAGATCCTGGCTGCCCGGCCCACTCTGCTGGCCACAGTGGTTGAGTGGAGGGGAGAAGTGAGAGGTGACAGGTGCTGCCTGGTGGTGGCTTGGTGACCAGCTGGTCCCAGGGGCACAGGGAGTGTCCATCGAGTGAGGACGCGAGGTGCTCGCAGCGCAGAGGCCTTGGAACTTCATGGGAGCGGCTGAGCTGGGCTGCTCGTTGGAGAGCGCGGTCTCGTTCCCCTTTCGGCCGCAGCAGGAGGCGACATTTGGAACTGATCAAGTCTTTATTCTCGTGTCCATCAGGCTCATGACTGGAGCTCCGCTTGTGAGCGTGAGTCAGAGAGCATCTGAGTTGAACTGCGGAGGTCACGTGGGGCAAATTAACTTAACCAAAAATAACCCCAAACACAGCATTTCTGGGAAATGCAGGGGAAGAGAGCTTTCAATGTAAACAAAGGAGCAAAGTCAAGATAAAGGCTATGTTGGAAAAAGTGAGCATCTGGAAAAGTAGGAAGAGGCACTCTGGTAGAGCACACTGGGGCAAACAGATGCTTCTCTTCCGCTGGTTATCATCTTCAGGAGCTCCCTTACGTGTTTGTGTTACGGCAGGGCGTGTGCTTCCGGAGGGTGACTGCTCCGCTTTCCCCTTCTGGGAGCCCTAGCGCGTGGCCCTCCACCCTTATCTTCCCTGTCAGCCCACGGAAGGAGCTTCCTGCCCCCCCAGCTGACGCCTGGTCCTCGCAACGGCCTCCTGTGCTTCGTGCCCGGTCGGGGTGCCCAGTGCGCAGGATGGCAGAACACCGCGACTGCTGTCCTGGAGATGCTGGTCGGGTGCGGCTGGGCCCACGTGTTCTGGCGGGGCCTCCGGGGTTCCACATGCATCAGGGTTGAGAACCACCTGTCCAGGGCAGCTGTCTGTCCCTCCCAGGCTCTCTCGCGGCAAGCGTCCCGGCTGGGATGCCTTCCCTCCTGTCCCTGCTCCTACCCCCCACTGGGGCTGGTCGTCTGCTGACGGCTGTTGAGGGGGCTTCCGGGCGGGCATCGGTGTGTGTGCCCTGGGCTGTGCGGGGTCGTCACTAGCAAGGTGGCGCTCCGTGGTGGGCTGTCCGGGCAGCTCAGCCTCACTCTCCTGCGGGCGGGGACTTAGACCCACTTCCCAAGGCAGCCTGGAGAACATGGGGGCTCGTGTGAGCCAGGCCAGGTCGGTTGACACCCGCCGTGGAGACTGTTATCACAAGAGTTAAGAATGTTGACCCCTGAGTTGTCTCCCAAAGTAACATTTACTGTTTGGAACTGAAGATCTTGCTCTTTCAGTAATTATTGGTAACTGTTGCTCCTGTTACCTTATTTCACAGGAAAGAAGTTCATTTCTGGAATACTCAGGCCATTGGATGAAACATTGCCAAATCTGAGGGAAATACTCTGAAAAATTGACTCTTTAGAGGAGTACAGGGTGGTCGGGATTTCTTTCCTTGGACTATGTGAACTTCCAAATTTAACTAGGCTGCTGGGTAGCTTTTGCTGTGTGGCCGAGGACCTGGTGGTCTTGTGCCGGGGGTAGGCCGCCCTGCAGTGGCTTTGACGTGGGTGGGTGCGTGGGAGGGGAGGGGGCTCGCGGGGTGCCCAGAGGGTGCTGGCTCTCACCGTGCTGCAGGATCATGACCTGAGCCGAAGGCAGAGGCTTAACCATTGAGCCACCCAGGCGCCCCAAGCTCACGCCTGTCTTGATAGACTTTAAAATCTTAACTTTCCTTTGAAATCTTGACGTGTATTGAATTGTGGCTGTGAGGAAGTCAAAGCTTTGGTGACCTCCGTTACTCTCGGTCTCACGGGCACTAAATAAATTGTGGCTGTAAAGTTTTCAGCTACTGATCCTTATTAAGGGAGACAAAAGAAGGATGTTCTCGCCCCTGCCCCGGGCGCCCTGGGGTCTGCTCTCTTCTCTGAGGCCCTGCACTTTACTGTCTCCTTCCACTGTGTGTTCACACTGAGACACACCGGCCGCAGGCGGAGAGCCGGGCAGGGTGTGGGCCTGCGTGAACTTGCGGCCTGCTGCAGAGCCCCCGGCCCCCGCCCACCTCCCTCTGGCCGGGGCTCTTTGCACAGCTGTGTCCGAGGCTCTCCGCTTTACACTCGCACAGAAGCTCCCGCTGTGAGTGCCCCCCACCCCGCACTCTCCTCACATATAGGTACTTCGTGTGACGGGTCCCTAGAAGCGGGGTTGTAGTGTACGTTAGGAGGGATACCCCACGTACGTCCAGTCGGAGTCTCTTCTTCACTGTTGTTTTCAAAGCATTGTATGACTTCCTCAGGATTTATGGGACAGCGTTAGGTCCAGCTGTGGAATGAATTTTATAAGGAACTCTGTGATTCGAAGGAGTAAAACAGCAGGCTTGCATCGGGTGGCGGGATGGAGCTCCCGTCCGCCCTGTGCGGGCGCCCGCAGTGGCAGCACGGCCACACTCCCTTGTGCACTTCCACGTACCTGGCTGGATTTACGTTTCAGGGGGCGTAGGAGGTGGTGATCATGTTGTCTTTGGCAGGGAGTGCTTATTGTTACACTATCATGTGAGTAGCATTTTATATAAAAAAAACCTTTTTTTTTTTAAGATTTTATTTATCAGCACAAGCAGGGAGAACGGCAGGCAGAGGCAGAAGCAGGCATCCTGCCGAGCGAGGAGCCTGATGGGCGCTCGATCCCAGGACCTTGGGATCATGATCTGAGCTGAAGGCAGACATCCAACTGACTAAGCCACCCAGGCGCCCCATAAGATATTTTTATATACAATTTTTATATGTATGTTTTGAATGAAAATTGAAACTGTAATAAACATCAGTGACTCTCAGATCACAATGAAGATCATTCCACATGGACCAGATGGAAGAAAACAAGATGCTGTGTCTTTTGGTCCTCCCAGGTGACTCCAAGGACCGAGGCCCCTGTGGGCAGCGTGGGTAGCAGTCTGGAGAGCGCCCTCCATACATCAGCACATTCCGCGGAGGAGTCGCCACCCAAGAGGACTGCGGGGAAACACTGCAGAGGTGAGTCGGTCCGCGCCAGGGCTCCGGGGCAGGGGGCGTGGCACGCTGCGGGGCGCAGGTCTTGGTGCTGCTCTTGGGGTAGACTTTCAGTTCTCCCATCAGCTGTGGTCTTTTCTAAGTCGTGCAAGTAATATGGGAACATACCTTGGATGTGAAAGTCCCAAACACTGATGTTTATGGAGGGGAGAAATGAAGGTTGTCCCCTCCCCTCCCTGCCCATCCCATGGAAGCCCTAAGTTCTGGAGCAGCACCATCCCGTAGAACTTTCTGCAGGACTCGGGGCGCTCTCTCTCTGTCCTGTGTCTGGCGCCATCAGCTGCGTGTGCCTTCGGAGCACTCGAATGGGCCGCATGCAACCAAAGACCGGAGGCTTTATTTTCCCTTCCTTCCCGCTGGCCCTGCCATAGCCCGCATGGACAGGGCCACCGTATTGGGTAGCACTGCTCTGGAGATGGCGGCGGGCGTGCTTCCGGTGAAACGCAGTCTCCTTGGTTCTTGGCCGGCAGGACAGTCACAGTGGATGCTTACCATGCAGCTGTAGGTGGAGCGGTGGTGTGGGGGCTTCCCAGGAGGCCAGTGCGGGGACGTGTGGGACTCTGTGCTCAGGAGCCCAGGGCGCTCAAGGCCACCCACCCCCTCTGTCACTGGCTTTGTTCTCCTTTTGCTCGTGTCTCAGGCACAGGGTGCCCCCCGGATGCCCCATGAACACTTTGTTTTTGACATAAAGCCCCTTGGTGACAAAGTCACAGGGCCAGCTGGCCCTGACTTAGGTCACAGGCTGGAACGTGTCACGTCCACACGTGCCCTGTGTTTATGTGCAGAAATGTGTGCCGGAAACCCAGACTGTGAGTCCTCGTGGGTCAGCTCCAGGACGGGGCTGTGGTTGAGAAGACACAGCAGGGCCTTCCCTCCCGGGGTGGGTGGCTGTCACTCCGGCTTCGGGACTCTTCTCCCCTGAGACCGCTCCTGTCCTTTCCCCTTGGGCCCGCCACCGTGGGGGAAGTGCCTTCCACTGCGGCGTCTGCCCTTTGTCGCGCCACTGTGCCCTGCACCCTCCTCGTGGGGGGACGGCCGCCTCTTTCCCCAAGTGCTTTTTCCTGGAGACAGTTATCCAGACCCCTCGTTCCTATCTTTTAAATGTAATTGCAAGATCCGTGACTGTTCCCTCTGTCCTTCCCTTGTCCGTCAGCTGGGGGGCCCTGAGAGCCCGCGGGCGAGCCGGCTTTGGCAGGTGCAACGGACGAAGCCTAGTGGGCCAGGCCTTGGGAACTGTCCACCGTAGTCTCCATTTAGTGGTTCTAAGTAAGAAGTTTCTTTTGCCCAGGATTTGCAAGCAAGTGAGCTTGGTTTTCTTGGTCACGCCTCTCGTGATGACCTGCGGGCCTGGGCGGTTGGTCTTGGCAAAACCTAAAGGCACGGCAAGTGTTCTGACTGCAGAGTTTCCTCGCTGTCTTTTCTGTATTGCACTTGTGTTTTGGTGTTTCTCTGCTTCCTTGGACATCTGCAGCGATGACAGAGGTTAGACTTAGGTTTGTTTTGTAGGAGGGTTCAGGGGACAGCACTGAGGACAGCCAGAATCTGACTGCTCTCATCAGATGCCGTTCAAGGTGGCGGTTGCCTTTCCCTGTGCTCCTCATTGTGGAGATTTTCAGGTACGGGAGTAGAGGGACGAGGACAGTAGTTCCTGGCATCGGGCTTCAGTAGCAGGTGTGGGCCTCGAAGCCCTCAGGACCACCAGGGAACACGGCCGTGCCTGCTGAGAGAGCTCAGAGCTTTCCCCACCCCCACCATCCGGCCCCTTGACTGGCACTTGGGGCACCTGGGTGACGGGCCGGGCAGAGGTTGTGAAGCTGGCAGTGTAGGCTCTGTCGCTTGGCTGTGTGGCTTGGAGGGGCCCGTTTGGAGAATTATCCTTGTATGGGACTGACAGTTGCAGGAAGCCGAAGGACACCGTGGACCACTTACCAGACCTTCTCACATTCTTCATGCTTAGGGCTTCCCAGGAGCTTTCCTTTAGATAGGTTATGTCTCTAGGTATTTATCATATTAGAAGGTAAATGGGATTTTTTTTTTCCTGAATAAATGCTTTTCGTCATGTACCACGGTGGTTTTCGTGTTTGTTATGCAGCAGCATTGTGACGTGGGGTGATGTCAAGGCCAGGGTCCCAAAGTCTTGTCCTCTTGGTGTCACACAGCCCAGCACAGAGATTTCGAGAGGAGTTCTGGTAAGAAGCAGGACAGCAAGCGCAGCTTCTGGAAGATGAATCCCAGCTGCTCCGCTCGGGGAGGCACTGGGGATCGAAGGTGCATTTGGGTGGGAGTGTTCCGGTGGTTTTGCCCGTTGGCTCTTTTCAACATTTTATTAAGACTTTGAAACATACGGTAAAGTTCAGAGAATTTTACAGTGAATACCTATCATCCAGATTCCGTAATTTCTTTTTATTTTACCTGCTTCTTCCCTTATCTGTCCCTCCATCCATGAAGACGTTGCATTTTTCTTTTTTTAAAGACATTGCATTTTTTGGTCCCTTTCAAAGTAAGTTGTCCTGCTGACTTTTTTGCTATGTTTTCTTGCATTATCACTATTATTATTTTTTGGAAAACTGGTTGTTTGCAGCCTTCCTCAGCCAGTGAGTTTCATTTGAAGCGCAGAGCAGAGTGTCTGAGTGACGGTTTCTCATCCCCTCGAGAAGGAGTGACCTGGAGAGGTAGGAGGGGCTCCCTTCGGGCAGCAGGGCTCAGCTCTGAGTCCCCGTGGAGGGAGGCTGCACGGATTACAGCATATGTCTGGAACTTTTCAGGCCTCACCTTGAATCCCTAGCCGACCACTTGGGAGGGAGCGTGAGAAGGGGCCCTGTGCTCAGGGCTGTCCTGCGGCCAGCACATGCCGGCCCTCAAGGTCAAGGCCGCTAGCCTCCTGACGTCCTGTTGACGGCTGCAAATCAGCCGTGGTGGCAGTATGTACGCCTTGGAAGTAGGTCCAGGCCGCAGAAGAGGTGCCACCCCACAGCCAGCCGTGACGCATTTTGCAGCGGTCCCCTGCAGTAGGTCCCCCCGCGCCCCCCCCCACTTGTCCATGGCGGTTGTGTCAGTGCCGTGTGCCCGCAGCCCAGCTGTGGGAGGAGCAGGGGGTTCTCTGTGACCTGTGAGCCCCTGCACCCTGACTTAAGCACCCTCCTCTCTCAGGCTGTCATGAGAGGGCAGGACAGCTCAGCTCTTACCTTTGCGTGGCATATCTGACTCTCCCCACCAACACCACTCTGTCCTCTCTTGATTTCTTTCCGTTTTTAAACCGTGGACCGTCCTACCTCCAGAGGCACTGGACTGGCATGCTCCGCTGGTCCCTGGTAACACATATCCCGGTTCTCCTCCTGCCTCCCTGTCTGCCCCTGAAACGCTGGTGCAGTCTGGGCTCCTCTCTGGTGCCCACTCACTCTGTTTGATTATCTTCTGTTCCCCTCTTGGTAACTGAGATTTTGAGCGTTCAGCTGAGACCCTTGCCCGGGACCCCGAGTCCCTGTGAACATTTGCAATGAGTGGGCCTGCCGGTGCCTCTGCCCCCGCGTCCAGAATAGAGCCATCACTGCCACGGTTTCCAGTGCACGTGGTTGGTGCCGGCCTTCAGGCGCTGGGAGTCCCACCTGCAGCCCCCCCAGTCCCTGCCGCACACCAGCGGGCACGACCTCACAGCCCTGGCGGGTGAGGCTCTGTGGGGCCGTCACTGCGGCCACCATCCTGGTTCAGGCCTCTGGCCCCTCTGCCACTTGTGGGTTCCCCTGCCTGGGCTACAGCTGGACCACAGGGCCTACTCGGGGAGCTGGCCACAGGGCCTGCAGCAGCAGCTGCTGTCCCCTCACTGACCAGCACAAGGTGCCCCCTCAGTGTGTGTGCACCTCCTTAATGTCCTACAGGCCTGTGAAGTAGGGGCCAGCCTTCCTCCTGTTCAGGGATTCACTGAGTGCCCAGCATCTCTGAGCTGGACAGTGTCACGTTTGTGACAACCCATCTGACAGCAGAGCCCACATGCTTACCTCGACCTGCCCAGAGGAAGCCCGCTGTGGGGCTTGTGGGAATGCGGTCCAGCCTTATGTGTCCTGTTGTCCCTCCTCTGGTTTCTTACCACTCCTCCGAGTTGCTGGCTCCAGCCGAGAGCACACGTCACAGACGCCCCGTCCTGTCCCGCCTGGGCCTTGATCACCACGTGCCTCTGCCCAGGTGGGCTCTTCCTCTGCACTCCAGTTCACATGTCACTGCCACGAACTGTGTGATTTTTGTGTCACTTATGGTTAGTGCTGGGCCTGGAATAAACTAATGCCGAATAAAATGTTTCCCCTAGTTCTCAAGCAAGTGAAAAACCCTTGGGCCCTTAGTTTCAAGTGCCAGGGCGCTCTCCCTTTAAGTAGAGCACGCTTGTGGTCATTTCCCGCTTCTGCTACGTGAGCGGTACCTTGTGTTAGCTTGACGTTTTCTAGATCATGCCGTGCACTCCTCTTGTTTCTATTTTTATTTCTGAAGAATTAACAAATCAAATTAATGCAAGGTGGCTAGATGATAAAAAAATCAAAGAAAAACAAATTAGGAAATTCTTACAAATAACATGATATGTCCTAGAAAGACGTCAGAGAGGAGGCTCAGTTTAATCAGTGAAGTAGCGAATGCTCAGGTTTTAATAATAGTTGAAGAACTGCTTCTACAAATGACCCCCAGCAGCGTGGACAACCGAACGGCGGGGGGAAGTGTGTCAGTATTTGAAGAACATTATCATTCAGCTCAGACTTGTAAGAATACAGTTTTTTTATTTTTAGAGGAAAACTAGATTTTAGTTAAAAAAATTTAAACAGGAAGCATCTTTTAAAAAAAAAATTTATTAGAGAGTGCACAAGCAGGGGGAGTGGTAGGCGTAGAGAGAGGGAGAAGCAGACTCACTGAGGAGTGGGGGCCCCAGCGCGGGACTCGGTCCATCACCCTGGGATTGTGACCTGAGCCGAACACAGAGGCTTAAGCCACTGAGCCCCCGAGGCGCCCCTGAGCAGGAAGCATCTGAAATGTTCTTGTGGTTGTTTCTTTATTTTAAGTAGGAGGACGTCGAGTCCCTCTGTATAGGACTCAGGACAAGGGGGTGTCATAGGCGACACCCTCCCGGCTGGCTGGCAGCATAGTTTGGTAAGTTTTGAAGTGGTTTCCTCTGTGGGACACATAGAAATTAAACTGTTTGATGGAAGATATGTCAAAATTGAGTAAACGATCTGTGGCAAAAAAAGTGCCAGCTACTTAGTTCTTTCCGGAAGAGCTGAGGGTGGAAAGGGACGAAGTTTCAGGAGAGTGACCCATTCTTGGAACACTAACGCTGTTCCCTGTAGGCGTCCGAGGTACACGTGTGACATGACTGTCAGCTCTCATAAATCACTTGAAGATGCTCGGTGGTGAGGGTGACCCTTAGAGCGTGGCTGGTTGAACTGGGGACTCCCAGGGCTGCGTTTGGTCCTGGTTTTGCCACTGCGGGCTGAGGGGCCTTTGGGTCTGGGTCAGCCCGAAACTGTCTGTGGCTTCTTGCCAGCTCCCTCCCCCATTCAGATGCCCAGTCCTGCTTCAGGATGTTCGAGCCCCTGGCCGGACGGCTCGAGTGATGGCTGTGGGCTTCTCTCCAACACGAGTTCCCTCCTGCCTTTTCCAATTACATTAGCGCACTGGTTTTTGAAATTAGGTAGCGATCCAATTAGAAGAGTGGGAGTTCAGAGCAATTAGATGTTTTATTGAAGGCTGTGTGGTCTGGCTTGCGGGACTGGGGGCAGATTCCTCCTGTGCGTCTCGAATGAGAAAAGGAGGAGAGTTAAAACAAACCATCTTAAAAGGAGAACGCACATCCTGCTTTGCTTTCTCAGTTCAGCAGGAGCGAGCAGGCCGGCCTAGACGCGGGTGCCCTTCCCTGGGCGCCGTCGGTCCTCGACAGATGTGCCTGGATGCGGTCCAGACCCCAGCCCGGTGCCCCCACGTGGGAGCTCCTCCTGCCCGGTCCACCTTCCAAGCGCGCCTCTGGCTGTAGCATTTCTGTCTGGGAGTCTTTGTGGGCAATGCGAATCCCATCCCTTTCTGATGGATTGATTTCTAGCCCCTCAGACCTAGTCATGATTGCTTGCACTCTTCAGAAAGTCATGAGACTTCTGTGTGCCAGTTAGATGACCGTCTGCGGTACTGACCAGGGCACTGCGAGGGACGGGTCACTGTGTCCATGAGAGAGAAGTGGGTTGTGAACAGGTGTCTGTGTGCATATGGGAACAAATACCCTTTAAAATCATGAAACTACACTAAGGAAATTGGCATAAACTACTCATAATTCCACCACCAAGCACAAGGATTCTTGTCAGCTTCGATAACTTATTTTTTATCTTTTTTTTTTTAAATTTTATTTATTTGACAGAAACACAGCGAGAGAGGGAACACAAGCAGGGGGAGTGAGAGAGGGAGAAGCAGGCTTCCCGCTGAGCGGGGAGCCCGATGCGGGACTCGATCCCGGGTCTCTGGGATCATGACCTGAGCAGAAGGCAGTCGCTTAACCAACTGAGCCACCCAGGCGCCCCATCTTTCTTTTATATTTTAAGCAGTTCTAGCCATGTTACACATAACAGTTTGTAATTTTTTAGGTAATATTACAAGCCCTTTTCCTGTTTGTTCTTGAAATCACGGTCTTTGACGTGAGTTCCAAAACCAAGAACATGCTTCACCATCTTTGAAGCCTATGGAAGGCCCCATAGGCAGCCCCATATCAGCCACTCTTGCCCCCACACGCAGTGCAGGGGCCCCTTGTGACCGCAGGTGCCTCCATGGGGACAAGTGCCCTGCAGGTGGCAGAGCAGAGCGCCCCCACGGTGCCCGCAGGGGGGGTGGTGGCGCTGGCCCACGGCGCGGCTCGCTCCGGCCGCTGTCCTGTCCGGGCCTCCCAGACTAGCCGCGGGGTGTCCCGGGTGCCTCTGTTCCTGCGGACAGCTGAATGGAGTTCGTCTGCTTCCCTCGTTCTCCTGTCCGAAGATGAGTCACTTCCACTTCCAGTCCAGTTGGGGTTTTCTCTCGACTTCTTTTCATAAATCCTAATATTACTCAGTCCTGGGACAGTTAGGTTCGTGTTGCTATCCTGTGGCCAGGGAAAATGCTGACCACATTTTTCTGTGTTCATTGACTTAGTATGTTTTATTGTTTAAAAAGGGGGAAGATCTGGATTAGAGTGATGTCATTGTGGGTCAGTTTTAAAAAACCGATTGGGAAAACAGAAAAGCTGTTTGCTGACAGTCTGATGCCTTGAGGAGGCCAGGTAGAGCCGGGAATGGTTTCACTGTGTGAGAGCAGGGAGCTGGGCAACCTCGAAATGTGTGTTCTTGTTTTTTTCCAGAAAGGAAACAAACACTT
This sequence comes from Spilogale gracilis, assembly GCA_004023965.1. Taxonomy (NCBI): domain Eukaryota; kingdom Metazoa; phylum Chordata; class Mammalia; order Carnivora; family Mephitidae; genus Spilogale; species Spilogale gracilis. Next base: position 98,078 of record PITA01002351.1, read on the forward strand.
TTTTTTTAGAGTAATTCCTTCCTGTAAAGTTCTATTTTAAGCTTAAAATACTTCAAACCGAATGGGTTCTTGTATCGCCCAAGATACATATTGACCCTGAAGCCACTTTACACAGTTAGGGAGGCCTAGCAGAGAACAGCGTAGCAGGAAAGGCTCTTTTCCGAAGCAGCCAGTAACCTCTGTGCGTGGGAGGACCCATCTGTTGCCTTTGCCACCCTGTCCCCAGCCCCTGGAGTCTGACCTTGTGCACAGCAGGGAGCTGATAGGACATGCTGGTGAGTGAGTAGTTGTTGGTTTTAGACAAAGAGCACACGTTTTTCCTGCACAGATCCAGATAGTAAATATTTTTGGCTTTGAGAGGCATAGGGTTTCTGGCACAACAGCTGGAAGGCAGCCTCTGACGGTATGTAAACAGCCGGGGGGCTGTGTGACAACAAAGCCATTGACAGGAGCAGGCCCAGGGCCGCGGCTCGTCTGCTGGCCCGCCTCGACCCGCTGTGTCCCCCAGAAGCCCCTGCGCTGACGGCATGTTGCGGGTCCGCGGCGGGGCGCGGCAGCCACCGGCCGCATCTGCCTGTGCAGCACTCAGGGTGCGATGAGCGCAGCCCAAGGGTTGGATTTGTAAGTCTGGTTGCAATTACGACAAACGTCAAGAGTCACGTGTGGTTCTAGTGGCTGCGGGGTTAGGCATCAACAGGGTTAGAACCTTCCCTGAAGCACATTGCCCAGGCCGGTTGGTGTTCTCTGCGGGGAGAGGTCTGTGGCCCAGTATCCGGGGGACCTGGCAGACTTGGGCCTTGATTCGGGACTGCTCAGAGCCTTTCAGAGGCTGTTGTGCCCAGTCTACCAGGAAGCCTTGGGTTTTTTCCTCGGAGCTTTTTGGCCAGGAGGCTCTCTCGGGGTGCCCTTGAAGGCCTTAGAGCACCCGTGTTCCTGGAGAAGACCTTGGGAGACAGCAGAGCGGCAGGCCAGGGCACGGGGCGTCTGCAGGGCGTGGACCCCAGAGTGTCAGAGGCCCTGGGAGTGTTGGAAGGTCTGTGGGAGCCCCCGGGGTCCATGGCCTGGGGCTGTCTGGGACCGGGAAAACGGACACGGGGGAAGACGGGTGCAGTGTGCACCTACAGGCGCCTGGTGTGCCACTCGGGAGGTGACTCGACCGTCCGTGGCCGCACACAGCGTGGATGTGCCCGGACTCTGTTCCCTTAGCACCTGAGAAACCTCATTTGAACCGGAGCCAGGACAGACACACCTCAGTGTGGTGTGGGGCTTCGGAACCCACACCATGTGTGTAAGTGGCTGTTTCAACTTCAACAGATATTTGGGCTCGGGTATTTGCATTTTCAAAGTGCCTAAGAACTTAATCGTACCCGTTAGTTTGGAGGGGCCCCAGGACGCGGCCAGGTCCGTGCGCGGCGGTACGTCTGCCCCGGCACCACTGCCTCCCCGAGCGGCCTCCGCAGCCGCCAGCCTGACCCTGTCCCAGGGCGGTGACGCCGCCTCTGGGGACAGGAAGCTGCCCCCGAGATGCGGTGTGGGCGCTGGTGTCCCACGCCATCACCGCTGACAGCCCGGAGCACTAGTTTAGCCGAAGTCGGAGCACATCCTCCGTGGCCTGCCCTCATCACCGGGGTCCATGCCCCTGAGCATCCCCATCGCCTCCTGTTCTCTTTCCAAGGACTGTGCTTTTCCTTTTCCGTGATTTGTTTTGATGCTTGGCCCGTTTTTTCCTGCTCCGCTTTGAAGCCCCCCTCTGTCCTGCGTGTGGCTGCTTTGTGCTTTCCCGCCCAGGCCCCGCAAGCGCCCGGCACAGGGGAGCCGGCGGCCGAAGCATCCTTGAGAAAATTGCTAAAATATCAAATGCTAACTAATATGTACTTCAAGGTTTTGTTTCATTTTTATAATTTTGTTTGTTGTTGTTGTTGTTTTTTGCTTTTACAGTGAGTGTTGAAAAGATAGACCTGAAGGGATTATCACACAAAAAAAATGAAAGAAATGTTGAATGTTCCTTTGAGGTAAGATGCCAAGTTTTTTTTCCCTTTTCTCCTCTAAGGGGTAGGAAGGGAACATTTGCCATGAGTAGCTACTCAGACTGATCTAAACGGAAGGTGGGCCTTCTTGCCGAGCACCTGCCAGTGCTGTGGGAGGCAGAAAGCCGGGCCTGAGCCATGGGCACACCGGCTCCCGCCCCTGTGCTGAGGTGGTCTAGACCAGCAGGTCCGCTGCTGCTGGCTGGTCACAAGAGTTGGCTGACACAGGGACACCGTGTGACGACTGAGACACACTGCGTATTCAGATTGGAGGCCCCCAGGAACCGTGGCTCCACAGCCTCACGGTGTGCCCGGAGCTGTGCTCCGTGAGGGCCTCGGGGGCCTGGGCTCCCCCAGTTGACTGCTTTGATACCCCCGGGGTGTGTACCCTCAGCCTCCTGGCCCCCGGTAGCAGCCAGGGCGCCAGTCCTCACACTTTCATTCCAGGTAGCAAGACGCAGGATGAAGAGGAGGGAAAACTTCACTCTTCTCCCTGTTTTAAGGAACATTCTGAAAGCGGCATTTAGACATTTTCACTTATGTTTTGTTGACCAAAACATAGTTTCTTGGTCCTGCTTAGCTGCAGAGGAGGCTGGGGAATGTTGCGGCCAGCTGTCCCCCAGGTTTCTGTTACCCGGCCGTCAGGCCGTATGAGGTCCTCCTTCGACTCCGCGCCTGCCTGAACACCGCCCGGCAGGGAAACCTGCTCCCTGCGCCCCCGGAGAGTGTGCCCAGGAGTGGGCGCTGTCTGCTTCATAGCTGCTTCCTACGCTCTGGTGCTGTGTGGCTCACTAACTTTTCAAAGTCTATGGCTGCATTGAAATCCTTTAAATAGTTTTAGCACTAAAAGGATAACATCTTCATTTGATTCGGGAGGTGGACCGTACTGTGGGAATCCCTTGTTGGACCATGCATGTGTCTTTAGAGTTTGCGGGGAAGACTTACGTCAGGTCTTGGAGGCTGTTGAAGCTTGGGACCAGCACCTGGAGAGACTTGGGATCCTGAGTCGTCAAGGCCTCGCAGGCCTGGGAGCCTCACAGGTGTCTGGAACCCTGAGCCTTCTGCGCCTCACGGCCGGACCTCCCCTTGCGGTTGTCGGCCTCCACAGGGCTGAGCCATTCCGGGGTCGGGCCCCACTCAGCCCGTCCGGTCATTCTGGGCTTTGATCCGCCCCTGTCCTCGGGCCCATGGCCTGGCCCTGTACAGTGTGAGGTGTGAGTGTGGCCGATGTGACTGCCTGCAGCTTCTTTCTGAAGATGCGAGCTTTGGCAGAGTAGACACGTGACCTCTCGGGAGAGATGGGCGTTGCGGTCAGGAGTGGGGAGGCACCAGGCTAGGGAGGACGGGACACCGTGCCCTGAGCCGCCTGCAAAAGGAGCCTGGAGCCCTGAGCTTGCAGCCCTAGACTCGGGAGTGTCGCCAGATTGTCGACGCCATCACACAGGGTGAGGTGCGTACTCGAAGACCTTTCTACCCCTGTGGGTGAGCCCAAGTGTTAAGACTTAAAGCTAAAGTTTCAGTTATCTGCAGGTCTTACTTTTCCTGAAGTGATAACCGATGAAAGTATTCTTGCATCTAAGAAAGTGAGAATTCTTCTCTAATCTAAAAGTCCCAAACTGGTTTTTCTTTTGGAGTACTAAGTTTTTTCAAAGATTTTATTTATATATTTGAGCGAGCAAATGAGTGGGAGGAGGGGTGGGGGGAGAGAGAGATCAAACCTCAAGCCGACTCCACGCGCAGCACGGAACCAGGCATGGGGCTCAGTCCCTGAGATCATGACCCGGGCCGAGATCAAGAGTCAGATGTTTAACCAGCCGAGCCACCCACGCGCCCTTTGGGCGCTAACTTGGTACACCCTCAGGGGGCGCGGCCCAAACATTGACTTGAGGCACAAAGGAAAGGTAGGATCAATGTTAAAAAGATTTTTTTACGTAGCTGTTACACTATCGACACTGTTCATCTGCGCAGCCGGAACCGTGGTTATTTTGTGCGGGGCTCGTGGGGAGCTGCTCAGGGCTGTTGTTCACGTGTCAGGCTGGGGGCTCCCGTCACGCGAGGAAGGGAGACTCCGCAAGGCTGCGCACCTTTGGGAGCTTAAGGGCAGGGGTCGCGCTATCTGCCGCCAGCGCCGTGCTCCGGAGAGAGGACAGCCGACGGCAGGCGGCCCAGGGACAGCAGTGGGCCCGCCCATCTTACCCCCCTACTGTCATCTGAAATGACTCCCTTCAAAAATAAGCCCCAGGAGGATTTTTCTGTCTTAGAAATCAACAAGCTAGCCCCAAAGTATATACGGAAGAACAACAGGGTGGTCAAAACGAGCTTGAGAGGAAGAGTGAAGTCCTGGAGGCTCGCCGTTAGACCGCAGGGACGTTGGCGCGTGGGGCCACCGTGAGCGTGGGGCACCGGCCAGCAGGTCGGAGCAGGGCGCCCCGGGTGGGGCCCGCAGGTCAGTGGCCGCATGACGTGCGCACAGTTCAGAGAAGAAAGGACGGTCTTCTCAACAAGGCGTTCTGGAGCCCTTGTGCAGGCCTCTTCCCTCACGTAGAAGACTGAGTCAAAGCTGACCATAGTCCTAAATGCGCAACCTGAAAGGATAAAAGTTCTGGAAGAAAGCACGCGGGACTGCGCCGCCAGGCCAAGATTCCTGTGCTCCGTGAAAGACAAAAGAAATCCATGAGCCTTGAGCACAGGGTCAAGCTTGCTCCCCGAAAGGCACTGTGAGGAGATGGCCGACCGGGGTGCAGCCTGGAGGGCAGGCGCACATCACGTGTGCGGCAGACGGTGTCTCTCCCAAGGAGCTAAAGAACTCTCCACACTCGGTATAGAGCAGCCCAGTAAAAGATGAGCCAAAGATTGAGCCGGCACTTCCGCAGGGAAGATGTTCAGAGGGCGAGTGTCCCACGTGAGTGGCTGTTGGGCCCACCTGTTAGGAGGGTGACCATGAGGGCCACAGGGAGGTGCTGCTGTGTGCCCACGGGGTGGCCGCAGCCGGGGCAGCACGGCCGAGCTGGGCCTCAGGGCACAGCCTCCTTGCCAGGCTCTCTGGCGGTCTCATGAGACGTTAACCCTTTCCCTGCAGTAAGTCACCTGAGCTCTGTCAGCAGGCGTTGATCTGCGGGAGAGGAGAGCCCTGGGTCACTTGGAGGTCTGTGTGTGACCGTCCACCCCAGCTTGGCCTGGCCTGAGCTGAGAGCGTGCGGGCCGCAGAGAAGCAGGCGGCGGTTCCGTGAACACTGCGGAAGGGCCCCCGGAGTGGGAAGGCCTGAGCTGCTGGGACACTCGCAGTGTGGAGAAGACTCGGATCATTACACTGTGGGGGAAAACAGACCCTTTGCCAGAAAGGGTCTATGGTGTGAGTCCATTTACATAAAGTTGTAGTCGGTGCAAGCGGTCCGCAGTGGCCTCCTGGGGAGAGGAGGGGGGACTTTGGGGGTGATGGCCATGGTCGTGGTGTCATGGGCATGATGGGTTCCTGGGTGCAGACATGCGCCCCGACTTAGCACATCATGCCCTGAAGATAGGTGTGGTTCCTCGTCTATTAACACTTGCTAAAAGTTAAAGAAAAGGTTACCTGAGGATTAGGCCTTTCCTTGGTCCACAGAAACCTGACTAATGAAGATCACAGAGATTGTCCTTTAAGTAGGGTGCCTTTTCTCTGTGGGAATAAAGAGCGAGCCTGCTGGGAGCAGAGCCAGCAGACCCCTTCCTGGGGGCGGCGGCGATGCAGGGGGAGACGCACAGAGGCCTCTCCTGCCGGCCTCCCTGGCCTCGGGGGGAGCTGGGGGCCTCTGCCCACCACTTTTCCATCCTGTTTGTCTTTAGTTTAACTTTTGATGGATCGGTGTTTTCCGGGATGCAAATGAAAGGCTTCCTGTGTCGGAAAGCCTGCGTAGCTGAAGTGAGATGCTTCTGGTGTGCGGACATGTACTGCGCACGGGGCTCTGCGCTTCCCGATCTTCTCCCTGGGGTGGGTTCTGTTTTTCCTGCAGTTGGAGCTGCTCCTCACTGCGCCCTGCGGGGTCAGGTCAGTGTGCGGGAAGCCAGTGCCGCAGACACAAGCTCAGCACGGACGCACGTGCCTGGGAAGTGTCCACATTTCACCAGTGTTCCAAGAGTCCCTGCTGAGAAACTGGAATAAGTAAAAAAAAAAATTTTAATAAAAAGATTTCTTGTTCAAAGTGAAAGAGAAGGAAAATACCAGACGGCCCAAGCCCTCGAAGCACCCCCAGACTAGAATTTCAGCAACTCAGAACTGTAGGACAGGGCTAATGAAAACCATCCCTAAGAACCCAGGCATCAACATTTGCTTCTGTGCTCTGCCTTTTCCTTGAAAGTTTTATTTTTTCATTTCACAGTAATCTGAACTGCTTTGAATGTCTGTCTTACTGCCGTTAGCAAAGATGAGTCTTGACTACTATTTCTTTGATTTAGTTTTTGTTTTCATTAGCTGTTCCTGCAGATTTTAGAGTCCTGTAGACCTGCAGACGCGGCCCTGAGCAGCGGGAAAGGGTCTGTTCGCGCGCGCACTTCCGTGGTGTTCGTGTGACTGTGGGCGGGGTGCTTGTCCCGGAGCCACACGGCCAATGCTGAGGCCTTTCCCTCCAGTCGTCTCTGTGTGTGCTGGTTTGTTTCTTGCTTAGGGACAAGTACTCAGAAGGGACTTCACTCCGGAAGTCCTGGAATTGAAAATCTTGTTGTTGTGCTCAGGCCCAGCACCTGTTGGCTCCATCTCAGAGCTGTGCTTCTGCTCCCACATGGGCCCGATGGCCCTCAGTGGGCCCCAGCTCTGCCCCCCATCCCTACCCACACGGCCCGCCCCTTCTTACCGGCGCCGTCCCGTTCTCAGGGCTTCTGTCATCCTCTGTGTGGTAGCGTCTTAGAAAGGGAGCTTGGGAGGTCCTGCTTCTGAGTCCGTCCACGTCTGGACATGCCTTTTCCCTCTCCCTCCCCAGGGTGTGACTGAGACACTGGCCTCTTCCTCAGGGATCAGAGCGCTGTGCTCTTTCCGCATCCTAATCCTGAGCTCGGGTACTTTGACGGCTTCCCCGGCCTAAGGAATCTCACGCCGCTCACCCGTGCTTGGCTCTGGGTCTGTCTCCATCACTGTGCTGGGACTCAGTGGGCCCTTTTAACCTGAAAACTCACAACCATCATTTGGGGCCGCCATGCTGAATCCTCCTTTTTGATCTCCTCTGCTCTCTGTGTCTCAGTGTCCTCACTTGGGACCCGAGCTTTCTGCATACTGGACCTCACACCTGGTCCTTTGTTTGACTTTTTTTCTCTGTTTTCTTTTCCCTTGATGTTTTGATCTACTTGTTGGAGGACTGTGTCATCTCCCCTCCTCATCAGTGGGATTTTTCACTCTTGTCCTGGTTTTAATTTCAAAGAATACTTGTTCTCTGTCATTTTTTTTCCATAACATTCTGTCCTTGGCGATGCTTTCCTTCTCTTAGACCACTGAGAATATGAATGATAGTTTTTAGTTTTTAGAAACGGTTTTCTTCTCCGCACAGGGTCTGTGTTTCTGCTTGGCTGCCTTGAGCTCTTCCAGGCCAGTGCTAGGTGTTCGGGTGCTGGGCTGCCGGCTCGGGCCACGGTGCGGCGGGAGCTGTAGGCTGGGTCTCCGGCTGGGCCGCTCCCTGTGCAGAGAGAGCCGCCTCCACGTGCCCCAGCATAGAGTGCTGGGAGGGACACGGGAACCTTGGGGACGGAGCTGACCAGTGAGTCAGAGGACTGAGACGTGCTGTGATGTAGTCCTGAGTCTCTGTTTGGGGCATGTTTTGCTTTTTGTGTGTACTTCGGGTGTTTTACGGTCCGGCTTAGTGCGGCTCTGAGCTCTTTATCAGGCACGAGGGGCAGGAGCCCACACTGCTGTCATTTACCAGCCAGTTTTTTCGCACTGGGCCTTAATATAATGGGTAGCTTGTAGTTGGCGCTGCCTCGGATGGGACAGGACAGGTGGGTAGCATGTAGCTCGCCGTGAGGCTGCTCGGTGTTCCATGCCCCTCCTGGGGCCTGTCCCTCCTCCGGTGCAGGGGCCTGGCCTGGCGGGTGGGGCCGAGGGGGGGCGTGAGGAAGCCTGCGTCCGCTGCAGCGCCCGGTGGTGCCGAGGTCGGTGTGGCAGTGAGCGCAAGCTTTCTGTGTGCCCGGGACTTGGAGTTACCTGCTCCTCCCGGGACGAGAAGCACAGCGTCAAGAGCCGGCAGCCTGCAGCGGCGGTGCGTGCTGGTAGCGTGTCATCATCGGGGACCCGAGGCGTCCGTGCTGCACGGGGTGCTTGGGCGTTGGTTTTCACGCACTGGGCTTTATGCTGCATCCGTGCCCTGTGAGTGTGGACAGAGGGAGTCGGGTTTGCTCTTGGTGTCAGAGTCAAGGAAAAGGAGAACCTCAGCACGAACTACACTGTGACCAACACAGGACGTCCGCGGAGCGTTGGGTCCGGCATCGAAGGACCACAGAGTTTCCGCCTTTAATCGTAGATGGTGCCGGTGTTTCCTTGGGTGACAGCTTGCCCCAGACCTGTGTGTGGTGCTCTTGTGAGATTCGTCTCTGACAAAAGCAGGTTGAGGTCTGCAGGGTGCGGGTGCATTTGGGCGTGGAGGCACAGCCATTCACGGAGCGCCAGCACCTGCCGCGTTGGGGAACCCCGGGCGCCCGGAACTCAGACACCTGGGAAGGCGCCTCTTTCCTCCCGTGGCCTGTGTGTCCTGGGAGCCCAAGGAGATAGCTGGCCTCCCGGGCAGCTGTGGGGACGAGAGGGACACGTATGAGCTTTAGCAGGGAAAAGGGGCATGGGGCCCATTGGCGGCCCTCGCGGGCTGCTGCTCAGAAGGTGTGGACGGGCGGCGGGGGCAGGGGTCTCCAGACCGCCTCGCTCCGTCAGCGCCATCGCGCATATGATGCTTTCTGTTTCGTCATTTGACTTCCTGACGTGTAACCCTCTGGTGGCGTCTGGATCTGAGGGCCAGGTTCCTGCTTCAAGGCCTTGCCCGTCTTGGGGCCCTCCCGCCTTGCCCCTGCTCGTGTCTTGCTGTGCAGACTCCCTGCTTCCCAGCGCAGCTCCCGTCCTGCATCTGCGTCTCCGTGCCCCCTCCCCCCAAGTCCTCCGGCTCCGAGGTGGGCAGGGAGTGCTGGAGGAGCACTGGGAAGATGGTGGGAGGAGAGCTCCCCCCAGGACGCCTGCAGTGAGATGACAGGAGGCCGGCCGTGCGCCACTCGGTGTCGGGCACGTAGAGCAGCTTGCAGGGAGTGCTCCTTGCTGCTTCCTCTGGAAGGCGTCCGCCCCCGCCCCCGCTGCTCCCTGTGCACCGACTGCCTACCCCGGCCCCCCTGCTCCGACAGGTTCCTGAGGGTGGGGGCCGTGTCTTGTTTTCAGCTGTGAGGAGGTCCCCTTGAGGACGGTGTCCCTGGCACACATAAGCCATCGTGATGGTCAGGGCCTGCATACCGCTGGGTGGAGCCAGCTTCAGACTCCCTGCTTGAGGGATTTGGTGATGTTTGCATAATTGCACAGAACAGGAAGTGAAGCCTTAAAGGACTCGAGTGACGTGAACTGTGTCCCGCCCCCGTTCAGCAGGTGCAGCCCACGTAGGGCTCAGTGCACTCATGCACCTGGGCCCGCAGACCCTCCCAGACAGGTGTGTTGTGAGGGACGTACGTGGCGTCTGTTTTTAAGGTTTGTTTGTTTGTTTGTTTTTAAGGTCTTGTGGTCTGATTCTTCAGTAACATCAGTAACCAAATCTCCCTCTGAAGTGACTGAATTTATTTCAAAGGTAAGGTGATGAAGGGCTCTTCTAAAGATTACGAGGCTCTCGGTAACACTGCAGAGACTCCAGTGGATGGCTCCCTTCAGCTGGCAGAGCGAGTAGTTCGTGCACGACCACCCAGACGTGGTCCTCGACGCCGTGATCTGCGCCCCTCGCCGTTGTTACGGGTGAGAAGAGGCAGGGCGCTGTGGCCCGCGCAGGCGGCTGAAGGCTGTTTGCCTCGCTTACCCTGCGGACACGCAGGGTCCCGTCCCAGCGCCTTCCGTTGGCCATCCTGGGTCTTCCGGTGCGTCTTCTGACGGCTTCCACCAGTGTCATCCACACAGAAGCTTCCAGAGCTCAGTAAACACCACCTTCCCTGCACGCACGTGTCCGTGCACACACGTACACAAGCACCTCCGCGGCTAAATGTGCTCGCGCTCCGCTGGCCCGGCCACCGCGGTGAAGCGCTGTCCTTAGCCAGACGTCTCCGTCAGCCCCCTTTGGTTCACGGGGTGACACTGCGAAAGTGTCTCCCAAGCGAGTCTTGTGTTTTCGTTGTGAACGCAGGCGCGTAGCCTGTGGGAGAAAGGGCAGTTGATGGATTGTACGGGAGGTGTCGGCTTACGCCTGTCCTCTGGCCGTCAGCCCTGCTTTCTGGGGTTCCTGAGCCCGCCCCGGCCTCCCCCTTTCCTCCCTGATGTTGAGAATGCGAGATTTCCTCACCTCGGGCCTGGGCTCTCCACCATTGCTCTGGGCTCTGCTTGCGCTGGCGGGAACTGGGACCCCGCTTGGTGCTGACGGGGCCTCGTGTTCCCCTGGCTTCGCGCTCTCGGACCTTCCCGGGTATCTGCTTGGTGGTCTCTTGTTAATTTTGGAGAATTCTTACCTCTTCAGAGATTTCTTCCAGCCCCCCTCTCGCCTTGGGACTTCTGTCTGAGGTCTGGGCACCCGTACCTTTGATGTTGTCCACAGCGCTTGGCGCCTTTTTGTTTTTCTTGTTCTTTTCGCTGTGTGTTCCGGTCGGAGGGTTTCCACTGCCCTGTTCTCAGGCCCCCTGACATCCATTCTGCAGCTCTGCCCGGGCTGCCGCGGAGCCTGTTCTGTGTGTGTGCCGAGTTCTTCATCTCTGGGACATGGTTTTCTGTTGTTCCGATTTCTTGTTTTTCCTAGCTTTCCATTTGATACATCTTTTAATAAAGTTTCCATCTCTGCTGAGATTTCCCATTTGTTGTCATGCATGTTGTCCATTTTTTTTCTACTAAATCCTTCAGTATGTGAATCACATTTGTTTTATAGTAGTTCCAACATTCAGTTATCTCTGAATCTGGCTCTGATAATTATTTTCACAACACTTCATTCCCTGTTTTTTTTTTTTTTTGGTATCTTGTAATTTTTGATTGGGTTTTAGACATCATGCTTAGAAAACGTAGAGACTGAGGGAAATAGTAAGTCTGCCCGGAAGTGGGGTGCTGCGTGGGGCCCTGATTTGCTCGGAGCGGGAGTTGAGCCGGGTTTGGGTTTTGTTGCTGTTGTGGCTCCCTCCCGCGGAGGGCGGCTGGACCCTTGAGCCTAGGGAGTGGGGCTCTCAGTGGCCTGGCGGGGCTCCCCCTGCTCTCTTGGGGAGTCTGTGGTCACTTGTTGCCCGGTCACAGACCTGCGGTAGGGGTGAGGCGTTCTCCGTCCTCCTGGTCTGGCCTCAGTCCCAGACACAGGGCCCTTGGACGCTTTCTCACCACCCCCGCCCCTTGTCCCCCGCAGCGGCTGACTTCCTCTTTGTACTCGTGCAGTGTCCTCAGCCCAAGAGGGCTTTTCCCCTCTCTTCAGGGCCACTGGGCCGTGCTTGTTCCTTCCCCCAGAAGCAGGGCATCTTTGCTGGTGGCTGCTGCCGCGAGGATGCCCCTCTCCCTCCCCACCCCGCGGAGGCAGGACAGAGAGGGTCTGCTTGGCCCCGGGAGCAGGAGCAGCCGTGTCCCTCCCCCAGGGGCTACAGGGCTTTCGCCTTGGATTTAGAGACGGCTCCAGGGAGGGCACAGGCCAAGCCCCCAGGGACAGCCAGCCCCACCTCTGCTGCCGTGGAGGCTCTCGCCAGTGTCCTGTGGCAGCGAGCTTGGGAAGGAGGGCACACTCCCTTTGTGTCTGGGGCCCAGCCCATGGGAAGTGTCCGTCTTCCGACCTCTTCCGCCCGCTGGCCCGGCGGCCACCTCTTCCTCGTGCTCTGCCGCAGCAGACGCTCATGGCCTTGTCTCTCCTTGGCGAGGCAGGTCCCTCTTGAAATCCCGTTCGCGTGGCAACTCAGCCGCTGGGTTCCCGTGGGCCCGCAGGTAGTATGCTGGCGTAGGCCACGGAGGTTTTTACCAGTGCCGAGGCGGGAGCGCTGTTCCTGCCGGCTTTCCACAGCCTAAGTGGAGGTGGAGCCCGGGCGGCTGAGGGCAGGTGGGTCGTGTCCCACCGCTGTCCGCATCTAGCGTCCGCCCGTCTCCTGCTGGAAGAGGCCCGGGTCAAGTGGAGTTTGACAAGCGTCGGGCCTCTCCGTCTCTTTCAGTTACCCCAGCTGTGCCCTGAAGAAAATCTGGAGAAGTTCCTTCCTTGCTCAGGTGGCCCAGATTCCTTCTACGTCGAGCGAAACCACATGGATCTGGAAGCGGACCTGAGGTAGGGCTGCCCGGCCCGCCCCCCCCCCCCCCCCCCCCCCCCCCCCCGTGGCGACATGCGGTGGGGCCAGAGTGGGGTGGGCGCCCCCCCAGCTGCCCGGCCCCCGCCCCCGTGGCGACATGCGGTGGGGCCAGAGTGGGGTGGGCGCCCCCCCAGCTGCCGGCCACCCCAGCGGTTCCGGTCTCTGAGCTGCCCCCGGGCTTTTTCATCACGGGCGGAGAACTTGCTGCAGCGGGCCATGCACGCACAAGCTGGAGGGCACGAGCAACGCGTTCACGGTGCGGCCACTGCTGCGCGTGACTCTGCTGCTCCGAGGAAATAAAGCCCAGTTACTGCTTCTGTCCGTGCTGGGAAGTCGAGACTGGTGCAGGACAAAACTGGGGCCCGCTCACGTCTCCGGTGTCCCCTGGCCGTTGAGCGCACTACGGACGGGGCAGTGGGCCGAGGGGGCGTCAGACCCCTGCACAGACCGCCGGGCCTGACTCTGCCCGGGTGCCCCCTGCCGCCCCCGCCGCGGTGCCGTGGCTGGCTGTGGGGAGGATCGAAGCAGAGAATATGGGGGGGGGGGCGCTTCTCTTTACTTTTTTCTCTCGTGGGTATTTCTCTTAACAAAATTAAAATTTTGTTCCCAGTTAGTTTTTAGTAATAGTCATTTTGATGCTGATAAAACCACTTTGTTTAATTTTTAGGTATTTGGCTTCATTACCTTCTCACGTGTTAAAAAATGACCACGTTAAGAAATTTTTCAGCACTTCGTCTCCCACCCAACAGCTTCAAAGTCCAAGTGAGTCTGTGAGATGCGATGATATAAAGATAAAAGCATCTTATTGTCTGTAAACTGTGCTTTTACTATTTATTATTTTAATTATTATTATTTTATTATTAATTATTAATTATTTTTTAACATGTATTTTGACTTGCAGGTCCTGGCACCCCTTCTCTCTCTAAAGTGGGTCCCATGATGGGCGCGTCTGGAAGGTGAGGCCCCTGCGGGACGGGCAGGCCCTGCGTCAGCAGAGCGGTCACTTCTCAGGGTGTGCCAGTGATTGTAGAGTGCACTCGTTTTTGGTCTTAGTCTTGAATGGTCGTGTGAGGGCAGCTGGATGGGGATAAACTCCTGTATAGAAAGGAAGAGGTTCTCGGAGCCACTGGACTTGGAATTCCCAAGGACCCTGATTTATTACAAATGCCGATTTCCGAGCGCTGCACGGCCTAGGAAACCAGAATTTCAGGGACTCATCATTTTACAAGCTCCCAGGGAGCGACTGTGCTCATGAGGGGGCAGGACCGCTGCTGCAAGGGCCCTCAGTCAGCAGGAGGCCTGACCGTGGCGGTGCTCGGGTGACAGGCTCCCGTCGCGGGGGCATGCGTGGACGCGTACGTGAAGATGAGGGCTTCCGGGGTGCTGACCCCCCCACACACACACCTGCCACCTCCCGAGTACACCGGGAACCTGGGTGCTTGCATCTGGGCGGGAAGGGCCAAGGGCACTAAGTACAGTGCTGAGCGTCGTGCAGCTGCTGCTCAGACTCACACCACGGAAGGCGCGTTCAGGGTTGAAGGTTTAGGTCTCGGTTGTAACTCAGGATCTTCAGTATCCCGCTGTGCTGGAATGACAGAAACTGCGCGGCTTGGCCGGAAGTCCGGAGTCCGTTGGGGACACCGGCACACGTGTCCCCGCACGTGCACACTCGCAGACCCATCCCGGGGGGGGTGGTGTTTGGGGCAGGGAGGGGTGGGCAGTGGCAGGAAAGGGCTCTGATGCCGCAGTGGGCGTGGCCTCGGATACAGCCCACTGCCCGCCTGTGTGCGGGGAGACCACCTGTCTGCTGTCCCCACAGGCCTGTGTGTGGCGTGGCCGGCATCCCCTCGTCTCAGAGCGGCGCCCCGCACCACCTGCAGCACTCGGCCAGCGCGGCCGCCGTGGCCCACTGCTCGCACACGGGGGGGGCGGGCTCGGCACTGGCCTACCGGGCCCAGATGGACACGTCGCCCGCCATCCTGATGCCCTCCGGCCTGCAGACCCCCCAGACCCAGGAGCAGAACGGGATCCTCGACTGGCTGCGGAAACTGCGCTTGCACAAGTACTACCCGGTCTTCAAGCAGCTCACCATGGAGAAGGTACGCGGCTGAGCGGCAGTCGCAGTCCTCCTCTGACCACCCTCCCAGCGGGGGGGGGGGGGGGCTCGAGGTGGGCGGCACCGCCCGTGGGGGGGCAGGGCTGTGGGCTGGAAGGCTTCCTGCCACCGAGGCAAACACTGCAATGGGATCCGTGTAGTAGACAAACGGCTTTGTTTTTGTTTTTTGTTTTTTTGTAAGATAGGCTGGGTCTCGACCTGTTAGATACTGCAGTGATGGGAAGGCCGTTGTGTCTCCAGCAGCTACTTCAGTAGCCGGAGTGCCTTCCCCGGCACACGCGCCCTTGGTTAGATGCCCTTCCGCCGGGCCATGCGTGTGTGTGCGGGAGTTCTCCCAGCGCCCACGCGCTTGCCTCCCTGGGGGCCACCCGCTGACCGTCCGGCTTGATTGAGGGTCATACAGCTCAAAGGAATAGATGAATTTTATACATTTTTCAAGCAGTCCTGCAAAGATTTTTTTTTTAAGAGATGGGGGAGGGGCAGGGGGAGAGCAGAGCTAACACAAACTCCCTGCTGAGCGCAGAGCCTGCCCTCGGGCCCTGGGGCCCGATCTCCCTCGGAGAGCACCACCTGCGCTCAGACCAAGAGTTGGACACTTGACCCACTAAGTCACCCAGGCAGCCTGGAAATTATTTTTAACAACAGAGTCCTGATGAGCGTTTTTTTGTTGTTAAAATTCTGGAATTTCTGAAGTCTTGTCCTCGCTGAGAAAACTAAATTTGACCCATGGCCGTGTTTGTGCCCCCTGCTGGATACACTCACTTGGTGCTGTTGTCTCTATTAAAGTCTTCTTTATCTAAAAATCTACACTTGAACCTAGAAATTAAGTTTTTAGTATGAAATAAACAGCTTCTAAGTACATTTGTAATACCCTTGGCTTAAGAGTCATAAATCCTTTTTTTTAAAAGATTGTATTTATTTATTTGACAGAGAGAAGCACAGCTAGAGAGGGAACACAAGCAGGGGGAGTGAGAGAGGGAGAAGCAGGCTTCCCACTGAGCAGGGAGCCCGATGTGGGGCTCGATCCCGGATCTCTGGGATCGTGACCTGAGCCGAAGGCAGTCGCTTAACGACTGAGCCCCCAGGCACCCCAAGGTTCATAAATCCTAAGAAGACCACAGATATTGCTTACATTACATTAAAAAGTTTTAATGTAAAGTAGGAGTTGAATTTTAGCCATAAAATCACAAATGGCCTTGTGAACTCTCACGAGAACCAGAGTGCCCTGCTCGGTGTAAGACCCACGGGTTAGTTGGCCATTCGGCTCAGGTGGCCTCTGCTTCTCTGGATCACTTGCTTCCCAACAGACTTGCTTTGCCCCTAAAACGATGGTAATTTTGAGGCACGAGAGCTGTTAGGAGTCGTGCCTGCAGGAGCACAGGTGGCCGGCACCTGAGGGGCTGGAGCCCTGCACACCCAGTCTCTGTACATGTGGGAACTGCAAGACGTTTTCTCTAGTCACCTGCGCGGCATAGTGTGGACCTTCCAAGGTGCCCGTCCTCCAGGCCATGTGTGGAGGGCCCAGGGGACATAGCCTTTGAGCCTCAAATGCAAAATGAGCATTTTAAAATATTTCGCACGAGAGACACCACATCGTTTAGCAATGGACTGTTTCGTTTTTCCCACGGCCTTTTTTTTTTTTTTTTTTCTTTAAGAATTTACTTACTTGACAGAGAAGGCGAGCAGGAGAGAGATGAAACACAAGCAGGAGGAGTGAGAGAGGGAGAAGCAGACGCCACCCGCTGAGCAGGGAGCCCGATCCGGGGCTTGATCCCAGGACCCCGGGATCATGACCTGAGCGGTGGGCTGATGCTTAACGACTGAGCCCCCCAGGCGTTCCTGTTCCCAAGGCTTTTGTTATCCAGTTAGATTTGATCTGTTTATGTATGCTACTGGTAGAATACAGTTATTAAATGATACTCCAAGTTCCTTGGTTTCAGAGTCCTAATTGAGTCTTCATGACTTTGTAATGTGTTTCTTCTCCGGAAGTTTCTGAGCCTTACAGAGGAAGATCTAAATAAATTTGAATCCCTCACGATGGGAGCAAAGAAAAAACTCAAGACTCAGCTGGAGCTGGAGAAGTAAGTGGGAAACAAGGAAATGTCTGTCCCTTTTCATTCCTGAGATACTGAATGTGGTCTCTAAATGGGATGTCTCGACTGGATGGAGGTCCCCAAATATGGTGACCTTCAGGTGCTGGGGAGGTGGGAGAACTCACCTGAGGCGGGACACGGGATAGGTGTCCTGAGGAGAGGCTGTCAGCCAGGAGGTGGTGGGTGGGGCTTTATTAAAAGAGGGGAGATGAGGAAGTATGGCATCCTCCCCTTTTCTGGTACCTGTGCTGGTTGTAAGTCGGCCAGTGGCCAGATGGGGCGTCAGGATGTTCTGAGGTGGGTCGCCTCACGGGCCTGTGTTCAGCTAGGGGGTCACTGTGGAGGGCCCCCTACACTGAGCCCAAGCCGGGGCTTTCGAGCACTTCCCGCCGCTTGCCCCTGGTGGGCTCTCCTGGATTGCCGATCAGAGCTTCATGCATGCTCTCGGTCGTGCGGGTGTGGTTTGGGTCAGAGCGCCTCGTGTCCCGTCTCTGAGGACAGTTGGGGGCAGTCACCCTCGTATGGAATGTGGGCCCTACAGCAGAGCGTGGGCCCCGGGAAGCAGTTCTCTAGCTGCAGGGCTGAATGCTTGCTTGTTCCCATGCTCTCTTGCGGCACAGGGAGAAGTCAGAAAAACGGTGCCTGAACCCTGCAGCCCCACCCCCGGTCACCAGCAGCGGCGTGGCCCGCGTCCCCCCCACCAGCCACGTCGGGCCCGTGCAGAGTGTGCGAGGCACCCATGCTGCAGGTGGGTACGGGTGGGGCGGTGGGCTTTCCTTCTGAGGATGGTTGTTAGACCGCCACACACACACACACACACACACACACACACACACACACACACACACACCCTTTTGCCATTTGTCTCTTTGGAAAATTTGCAATTTACTGCTCATGATTTTAGCTTTCATGGTTTCCACCATGAGGGAATAGAAGGGACATTTGGGCTAGAAGCTGGAGACTGGTGATTCACTGGAAGTTGTTGGGGTTAAAGAGTTAGATCAGAAGCTACATGGCCAGAGGGAAAGAGAAGGCAGTACCCCGAACGGATGGAGAGACGCTTCCTCCCAGGAGGCTGCAGACAGGTCCTGTGTAGGTCCCTACCTCAGAGGCCCATCTCGAAGCTCCCCAGGCCACGTGAGTGCAGCTTCCCTGTGAGGGGACCCCTCCTCCGCCTCCTGCCTTCGCCTGCGTGGTCGGGGCACAGGACCTCTTCACGCTGTGGAAGTGTCAGGAGGAATGGGACGCCGGGGCAGAAACACGCTGATGTATCTTTTCAGTGGCAGGATGTCCCTTGGCCTCATAAAATGAAGTGTCCCTCAGTGTTGGGAGATGGCTTCTGTAGCAGTGTGGCCGGGGGACCCTTCTTGTGCTGCGGGCGAGGAGGGCGGCCCTGCAGAGCCCGTCTGCGCCCACGCCTACGGGGAACCGGCCATGGGGCCTCGGGCTGCTTGTTTGGCGCCGTGTCCGGGTCCCGTCTGAAGCGGGCGAGTCGGCCCCCGAGGCCGGGGCTCGGGCAGGGGTCCGTGGGGAGGGTGTGGGGCCGCGGCCACATGACCCATGCTGGCGCCCCTTTCCCGCAGCGCTGCGGGTGGAAGTGGAGCAGCCCCCCCAGCAGACGGCGCGGGAGGGCAGCTCGTCGGAGTGCTCCAGCGCCTCGCCCAGCCCCATGGGGGTGCAGGCCCGGGAGGAGAGCTCGGACAGCGCCGAGGAGAACGACAGACGTAAGGGTGCCCGGCCGGCCTGGGAGCGCTCTGCGGCCCCTGCCCTGCCCGCTGCGCGTGTTGACCGCTCCGTTTCCATCTCCAGGTGTGGACGTGCACTTGGAGGGCTCGGAGAAGGAGAAGCCCGTCATGCTACTGAACCATTTCGCTTCGAGTTCCGCCAGACCCACGGCCCAAGTTCTCCCGGTGCAGAACGAGGCCGGCTCCAGTCCGTCGGGCCACCACCCCCTCCCCCCTCAGATGATGGCTGCGGCCTCGCACCTGGCACCCATCCGGATGCTGAATTCCGTGCACAAGTCGGAAAGAGGGGGTGCGGACATGAAGCTCCTCCCACCCTCCGTGCACTCGCTGCTGTCTCTGGAAGAAAGGAGTAAACTCTCGGGACCAAGAGGCGGCATCAAAGTGGACAAGAGCTTCGGCCACGCCGTGATCGATGTGGCGCCCACGCCTACCCCCCAGCAGCCCCTGCAGGTTCTCTCTGCCCTCGCCGAGAGCAGCTCCGTGTCAGCCACCGTCTCCTTCGGTCCCCGTGCCAAAGTCGTGCACACGTCTGCGCTGGACAGGGTGATGAAGCCGGCCTCGCAGCCGGCCCCAGGCGGGGAGCCGAGCACTGCTACCGCCGGCTCGGCGAGCACGGTCTTCCACGTGGCTCGGCCGCCCATCAAACTTCTGGTGTCTTCATCTGTCCCCGCGGATTCTGCCATTTCTGGGCAAACTCCCTGTTCGAGTAACGTGCAAATAAGCGTGCCCCCTGCAATAATTAACCCCCGGACTGCTCTGTACACCGCCAACACCAAAGCTGCCTTCTCTGCGATGAGCGGTGTGCCCGCGGGGCCCCTGCCGGGCAGCTTCTGCGCGAACAGCAGCACTGCCTCCTCCAGCAGCCACCCCTCCACGTCCTTCGCCAGCATGGCCACCGTGCCCAGCTGCCCGGCCCCCAGCTCCAGCCCCGCGCTCTCCTCGGCCCCCGAAAGCACTTTCTACAGCAGCGGTGGGGGCGGTGGTGGCTCCTCCCCGGGGAGCCTGCCCGCCTCCACCCAGAACCACCACCACCACCACCACCACCAGCCGCAGTCGGCGCCCCCGCAGCCCGCGCCCGGCCCCCCGCCCGGCTGCGTCGTGTGCACGTCGTGTGGCTGCAGCGGCAGCTGCGGCTCCGGCGGCCTGACCGTCAGCTACGCCAACTACTTCCAGCACCCGTTCTCGGGGCCGTCCGTGTTCCCCTTCCCCTTCCTGCCCTTCAGCCCCGTGTGCGGCAGCGGCTACGTGGGGGCCCAGCAGTACGGCGGCGGCGCCTTCCCCGTGGTACACTCGCCCTACGGCGGCGGCGTGCCCCCCGAGCCCGTGCTGGGCGGCCAGTCGGCCTTCGCCGTGCCGCCCATGCAGAGCTTCCTGGCGGGCGCGGCGGGCGTGTACCAGGCGCCGGGGCTGGGCGGCGGCGGCGGCTCCGGGCACAAGAAGAGCGGCAACCTGTCGTGTTACAACTGCGGGGCCACCGGGCACCGCGCTCAGGACTGCAAGCAGCCGTCCATGGACTTCAACCGGCAAGGTAACGGGGGGCGGCCGCCGCGCGGGCTGCGCTGGGGAGCTGAGCGGCGGCGCTGCCGAGGACATGGGCGCCCGGAGCGGCCCCCTGTGTGAGAACCGCGGTCGGGGGGCTGCTGTCAGAGCTGAGCCGCGGTTGCCCGATGCTCTAGGGGAAAGCTGTCATTCTCGGTGGGCAGTGAAGGCCTCCGAGAGGGTCGCTATGTCTCAAGCTGCCCCGTCGCTTGCGGCCTGCCCCTCTCGTGGAGGGGACTGGTGGGCAGGGGAGCTGGGGATGCGTGGGGGTGACGGAGTGCAGGCGCTGCCTCCCCGGGCAGGGCCGATCGCTGTGCGGCCACCCCCCCCACTCTTACTTGCGCTTGTTCTCTTTTGTCTTCAGTTCAGTTCAAGTGTATGTGTGACGTGGGGACACGGGAGTGCTCTTGCTATTGGCTTGGGAAGGGAGATGAAAGCAGGCAGGAGGAGGGTGGGTCCCGGCTCCGTGACACTGAGGGTGCAGCCCTGGATAGCCCGCTGGCTCTGTAGATGTGTGATGGTTGCCCCGGCCCCGGGCCTCCTCATCCCGCCTGCGTGGCGCGGTCACCGGAGGGCGTTCCGGGCGAGCCGACGGGGGGGGGGGGGGGGGGGGGGGGGGGGGGGGGGGGGGGGGGGGGGGGGGGGGGGGGGGGGGGGGGGGGGGGGGGGCGCCACGGGTGTGCTCAGCCTGTGGCCGTCTCCTGGGGCTGTCAGCCCAGGCCTCCCCGGCCTCCTGCTCCCTGAGCTCCGGAAGAGCAGAGAAGTGGTCTGGGGACCGGCTGTGTCCCCCCTCGCATAGTTTTTGGGGGTGGGAGGGGGTACGACGGGGAGCCCACATCTCCTGCTGCCGCCTCCTGACCAGTGACTCTGGAAAGAGCTTTGCACAGCTCAGTCGTTGGTAGTAACTGCACAGTGATTCAAATTTGATCTTTTTTCCCCCTCCCCCCTCTCTCTAGGTACTTTTAGGTTGAAATACGCCCCTCCAGCGGAAAGTCTGGACTCCACAGACTGACATTTTCCTCTGGCAACAGAACACTATTAAGCCATGGAGACATAAGGAAAATTAAGTACAAAACTGAGAAGTCTAGTTGCTGTTGAGCTTAATATTTTTAATCCAAAGGTGCTTTACTTTACTAGACTGGATAGAAAACCTAGCGTAGGAGTGCATCAAACTCAATTTTATTGCCAAAATCCTAGATTGGAGCTTGACGTCAGGACTCGCCTGGTCGGCGCCTCCGGCGAGGCTGCAATGCAGAGACCTCCGCCTCCGAGGAGCACGGCCGCCGTCGGTCCTCCAGGCTCACACGCAATTCCCGGGCAGCTAGCGAGGTCGGCATCGAGAACGGCAGGCTGGAGCGGCCCACGGAGTTCAGCCAGCCGGCCTCTATCACCCCTGGGGGAGGGAAGATGTCGCCTTGTTTTGTTTTTTGTTTTGTTCTGTTCCTCAAGTGGTTAGACACTAATCTCTCTGGGCTTTTTAAGGATTGCACTACCGAAGAATGTAAACTGATGTCAGTCTCTGCCATTCTGGGAGACAGACTCCCCGCGAGCACCCGTTCGCCAGGAGCCGGCGGCAGCGGCGTCACTGGGACAGCGCAGGTGGCAGCGTTTCCTTCCCTCCTAAACCACTCGTAGCAGTTTCAAGGGTTTTTTTTCTGCGAATAAATTTAAACCACGTCATTAAGTAGAAATAGTTACTCGCAACAACTTACTATCTAAGGGTCCAAGTCCCAGAGAATCCCTAGTTGTCAAAGCTTTGAGAATCCCTTCCTTCCGGCCCTTCAGTAGCTCGAAGTCCTGTCGTCTTGCACGCGACGGAGCTCTCGCAGAGACACGGCGAGCGCGGCCTCCGGCAGCTGGCTCTGAGGGTCGCTACGCGTCCTTAGCAAAGTTGGCAAGTTCTTCCCTCTCACACGGATCTCCCAAGGATCCCAGGCTCACTGCTCACGGATTCACGCTCGAGACAGACGTTTCAACAATACAGTCCTATAATTTATGAGCAAAAGATTTGAAATGTTCTCCTGTCAACTCCTTTTGTATTAGGCTGTGTATTAGTGGTTAGTTCTGCTAAAAATTACCAGAAAACTACGGCAGAAAGTGGTAAGACTCTGAAGGAGCCCACAGCAACAGGACAGAGCTCCAAGACCTGCCGGCGTCTGGTTTTCCCGGAAGTGGGAAGTCCGTCCCCCCCCACCCCCCCGTACAGCTCTGTTCCACCCCGTCACAATGAAAGCTTCTTGGTCTGAGATTTAGGGACTTAAACCTTTAAAGCTGAAAGGGAATTTTCTGCTCAAGTATTATTTGAAATGCTAAAGCCTTCAATATTAAAATATTAATTAGTAAGGCCTTGCCCAGGGATTTTGCAGCTGAGTATTTATTTAAAAAAAGAATATCATAATATTCAGACCTTTATTAAAATGGGACAATCAGCCTCATGCCGGATTGGTGTAAATCAAAAGAATGCCCTAGAATTTGAGGCACTGTGACGTGAGGCTTCAAATTTTTTGATCAGTTTCCTGGCTGGAGGGAAACTATAGCAGAGTTGTTACTTTTTTTTTTTTTTTTTTTTTACGAAAGGCTTTTAGTAGAGTTTTTTAGAGTTTTATTTTAGTAGAGTTTCATTTCTATGCAATGCAGAATTGACGAGACCTCTGTATGCTCATCTCTCTTCCTGGTACACAGTATTACATACAGTTGTGAAGTGATGGAGACGCTTACAACAACCTTTTTGGGGAATGTTACATTGATCTCTTAATTATAAACACTACAAAATGTCAAAATAATGAGAACTGACACAACTTTGCCTTAAAGAGTAGGAGCCTGGAACTTGTCATATGATGTTAAAAGGAAGACTTGGGAGTGTCCACTGATGTTTACGATTTTAATATTTCTGAAGGCCGTTACGGTGGCCTGGACATGTGCTGAAAGCCAAACTTTTAAATTTTTTTGGTTTTTTAAACAAAGAAATATTTTAAATAAATCCTATTTCAACACAGTGAAATTGCTGAAAACTGTCTCATAACAAAAGAAAAAACCATATTTAGGATTTTTGTTTTAGTGGTCAGTATTGGGGAATGAAAGTGTCTGTTGTTACCCTTATGACTATTTTAATAAATATTAGAGGTTAGTGTGTTCCATACAACAAAAAATTAAAATAGGAGCTTTGATTCAAAGTAGGACATTCAAATGGAGGTCAATAAGTCCAGATGTTGTGCAGCTGTGTTCCAGTCATCAAAGGTCTTAGGAAAATTCCCGCTTGTCTGTGAAAGTGCATGTGCGGTGTGATTCTCCGGTGAGGCCATTCCAGGGGGAGAAGTATGAGACGTAAGCGTGAGACACGTGGGACACCAAGCAGCCAGCTGCCGACCTGGGGGACTCTTCCCGAGTGAACACTTGGACTTGGGAATGTCTGCTGGCGGTGTAATCGCTGATAAATTTCTCTCCAAAAGCAACCAAAGTCCGTAAGCCCGAAGAGCATTTTGCATTTCCTCAGATGTCCTCATCTTTTTAGAAACAGATCTGACCCTTTCAACTACGTAGTCATTTTCCTGAAATCATGGGCTCAGTTTTCCACAGGCTGTACCAACCAGGTAGGTGTGGCACAGCCGCTTCGCTGTGTCGTCTGTCCCCACTTTGTGTGTCCAAGAGTGGGGAGGGTGGAATGTACAGATTGAAGTAGAACACAGTGTTGGCATAAAACGACTCTTTCATCTTTTTTTTTTTTTTTTAAGCGAACACTCCATTTTCTACCTTCTTTTCTAATTTGTATTTCATGGTGATGTTGAAAATGAGAAAAGTGTTTATATGTTAAGACTTGTGATCGCTAAGGAGCACTGAGGCAATGGGAGCTCGCACTTAACAATGACGACAGAATTTTCTTCAGAGCAGGTATGTGTGATTGGGCAGCAAGAAGAATGACAACCAGCATCACCTATAATCTCGATTACAGGAGTTGTCTTGTGAATATAGTCGGTAGGTTCAGCGTTTTAATCACTATTTAGAAGTCACCGTAGCTAGTCGGCGCCGCGGTGTGCGCGGAGGGGCCCGCCCAGCGTCATGGCAACCGCAGCGCTGCCGTGGGGT
Organism: Spilogale gracilis; assembly: GCA_004023965.1. Taxonomy (NCBI): domain Eukaryota; kingdom Metazoa; phylum Chordata; class Mammalia; order Carnivora; family Mephitidae; genus Spilogale; species Spilogale gracilis. The sequence goes on from PITA01002351.1 coordinate 122,103, forward strand.
CCGTGGGGGTCTGCCAGAGGCTTGCCCTGGGCTCGCTCCAGGGTCGCCTCAGAGCGCCAGCCCAGCGGAATCAGGCTGCACCCTCCTCACTCCCTATCATTTTGTACTCTTCCTGCTTCTGTGGTGGGTCATCTGATGCCTTGCTAGTTTTACATGCTAGTTACTGATGGCGTATATATTGAGTCTTACGGATGGTAAGGGAAACCGCGTCCTTCCCAGAGGATGGATAGGCCAGTGGAACCTGAGTGGGTGCACGTCCTTTCAGATGGCGTCCAGGGAGTGAGTCCGGTGACGTTTAAAGCCGTGGGTTCTGCAGAGACTCAGTTTGAAAAGTCCTGAGGTTCTTGAAAAAATGTAATCAACACACGCAAAACCACATACTTGCTGGTTGAGGCCAAAGGTCAACTTGACTACACAGTTCTGGGGGGAGGGCAGCTCCGTTCGGCCCGACGGCCAGTCCCGGGGAGTGTAACAAGCCCCTCCCATGCATTACATTCTTACCTGCACAAAGAGGGAGGCTTTGGTACTGAAACCAGAGACCTCGTGTACTCGAGAATCTTCACAGCTTATATTGGACAGATTTTCTTTTTAGGAATGAAGGAAAATTCTCCCATTTTTGAGCCATTCTTTTATGTCAATTCTACAAAATTGCATGTAACTTTATAAATATTTTTAAAAGATATAGTTTTGTAAATATTTAATATTCTGCTAATTTGATTTTGAATTGTAAATGTTAAGTATTGTTTTTGAAGTTTTTATGTTTTATTATACTTTGTTAAAAAGGAAAAATTGTACATTTTTAGAATGTTTTTATGAGTAAATTTAATGTACTGAAATAAAAATTAAAAAAAGCTGTTTCATTAGGTCTTTGTCTCATAGAATATGAAGCACACATCCTTTCAAATAAACTGCAATTCTTGGTCTGCAACTAGGGAGTCAGCCCTTTCTGCCTTCCACACTTGACAAGAGGTAGATGGTTTTAAGTCCATTCTCTATCGTGTTTCAAAAAATCTCCTTGCTGTGACCAGAAACATTAACTCATTTGGGAAGTTCCCCTCTAGGTTCCATCGGACATCAAGACTGGCATGAATCGATGTCAGGTTTCTCTGGAATGTTTCCAAACACATGGCATGACCGTGCCCTGGCATTTAAAGCTCCACCCTCTCTGGATCCGGGATGGCGGTGGTCTGGTGAGCCCAAGTTGGCCCAGGACCGTGGTGTTCTCGTGAACCGTGCTCTTCTCACCCCCCACCCTCCAGGTCCCCAGAGCCTCCCGTCGGGCCTGTGGCCACCCACAGGGAAGTGTTCATGCAGCCCACGTGACTCGCTGTTGGGCCAGGCCTGGCCTCTGAGGATGGGGGCCACGCGCACTGGAGCAAGCCAACTCGGGCACGCAGAACATTTCCTCATCTCGCTCCCTGGCTTCTTCCACAAACATTTAAGTGCCCTCTTAAATTTGCAATGTGTGGGGTTTTTCAAATGAGCACTGCTGGCCACACTCGGCTGATGTTTGTACTGTTTCTTTCTCTGACGCAGCATGGCAGGTTTTCAGGTTGTTTATTCCCACGAACACCCAGGTCCCACATCCTCCTGTCCACTTGGTGCCACGTGTTTTAGTTCTCAGGAGAATTAACCTGCACAAAGACAAGGCCAGCTGGCAGAACCGTGGCCAAGGCGGGAAAGGTGCGTGGGGCGAGGCAGAGACCCTCACTGGTGGGTGTCCCGCCACCCCCCCCCCCGCCCCCACCGCCTGGCTTGGGCCGGTACAGACGGCACACAGCATTCCAAGTTAACATACTGATCCATTACAGTGAGCTCGATGAGTTTTTAGTTGTGCGTTTATTCACCGTAGTTCATTAAAAACGTACTTGGTTTAGAGATCCTAGTGACCACCCACTAATGTGGGATAGAAGTCACCCCTCTCTGCAGGGTACTTGTTTTTTTTTAAAAAGCAGAATTTCTTCTAAGAATCTTATTGATCACACAGTAGTTACAAGAATGTCAGATATGATGTATACAATCTAAACAAGACAGGCTGATTAAGAATTTACATTATGTAAAAATACACGTATTAAAAGTTAGCCATGTGGACAGATGCATGCAGTGGGAAGAGTAGTTGGCAGGTTGGGGGTTAAGTGCCCGTATGCGGTACTGCTCCCCCCCCATCAGTAAGTAACTTCCGCTAACAGGTACAGATACGCCACACACATCTAAGTACACAAAGTAAACTGTGACCTCCTACAGTACAGTCTGAAGTGGTCTGATCTTTCTGTGCTACTCCCACAAAAATAGTAAATAGTGAACCCCATGCAGGTAGTAGGAAGCATTGGTTATGCTAGTCGAACTTGTAAAATGCTTAACTTCTGACATCAGTTATCTGTGAAGGGCATTGGGTCTCCCTTTGCTGTTGTTTTCTTCACACGTGACATGCACTCGGGAGCGGAGGAACGCTGATGGCTGGCTGACCTACAGTGACAACTCAAAACACTCTTAAAAATGTGGAGACTTTTTACTAAGAGTCCCGCACTTAACATAAAACATGGATCATCTACAGCTTTAGGCCAAAGGTAGAGGGAGTGCATCTGGATTCTAATGCTTTAGTCTTCCTGTTCTGTGGTTTCTAGCACTGTCCTACCGAAACACACAGCAGTCTGACTTCACGGAGAATACACACACCGGGAGAAATGTCCCACCTTCCTTCTCCGGGCCCTCTGAGAAACTAGACCAAAATTTTAAATTATTCAAGGTTCTTATATATTTTTTTTTTTTAAGATTTTACTTATTTGACAGAGAGAAACACAGCCAGAGAGGGAACACAAGCAGGAGGAGTGAGAAAGGGAGAAGCAGGCCTCCTGCCAAGCAGGGAGCCGACGTGGGGCTCCATCCCGGGTCTCCGGGATCATGACCTGAGCCGAAGGCAGTCGCTTAACTAACTGAGCCCCCCAGGTGCCCCTCAAGGTTCTTACCACTGCTCACAGTGGTACTTTCTCTGTTATTGTCTAGAGAAGCAAACAGGAATTCTCGGGCTCACGGTCTACATACACTAGGGGCAGGAACCTCGAGTGGCAGTTCAGAGTTTTCCATCCCCCACTTCCCCTGCTTTCTGCCCACAGTTACGGCAAATGGGGCGGCGGGTGGGGGGCAGGCGCTATGCTTGACAACTTGTGCTAAAAGATCCTCTTACAGAGATCTCCCCCATTAAACAGAAACCCTTCTACAAAAAGTTGGCTGGTTCAATGAACCCAGTAAAGAACATCTTTCTGAATGCTTAAATAGCAGGTTCCTAATAGGGAAAGAACATTAAAATAATGTGAAGGTCTATTTTATTGGCAACTTAGAATGCAAAGTATTTATTTTTAAACTTCTAAATCTGAAAACAAAACAGCCTAAGTTAAATAATATAGTTTTCCAAAGCTGAATGTGCTCATTTGGAGCTCAGTTTTTCTGCTTGCAGTACAAAGCAACTTCCTAAAACTCCTAGACAGGAACACTACTGTTTCGATGACCTATGATTGGATGAACTGATCAATCTCAGTTGGTAATATCCCCCCCACTTTTTTTAATCCTTGGTAAGGGTTTAGAAAATTCAATTAACAGTCGCATTTTTCTAGTCTTACACAGATGATTTCATTCCAAATGTCTCCTGAGAGGCGTACACCATATACAGGAACCCGTCTTCGTCCTTCTCGCTCTCATACACTTCAGAAATCGGTGTGGACACACTCACCATGCTGTGTCCATTCACTAACAGGAAGAAGGCTTGATTGGCGTTGAGCTGTAAGCGCCTCCTATTGTAAGACAATGTGAAGAGAAACCAACACATCAATATGCAGGGGAAAGGTAAAAATATCACCCACCCCCTTTGACATAAAAGTAGAGAGCTTTTGTAAATGCTGCTTCTAGCAAAATAAGGTGTATGCCTACTGATGGTGACTCGCTGCAACTTCTCATAAAGCACAGGACATTTCCCAGGATTACAATCATGACTGATATTAGTGGTAACCCTTAGATTATTCTTACTACATTCCTTTTACTGTCTAATGAGGTAAGTAGTTCAAAATATAATTTACAAACTACCACCATTTTACCAAGTCTGCATTGTCTTTTACTAATTTTGCCATACAAAATGTGTCAGCTTTTCTGATTAACAGACAATATCTAGGGGGCGCCTGGGTGGCTCAGCCAGTTGAGCATCTGCCTTCAGCTCGGATCATGATCCCAGGGTCCTGATTGAGCCCTGCATCAGGCTCTGTGCTCAGCGGGGAGCCTGCTTCTCCCTCTCTCTTTGCCTGCCGTTCTGCCTACTTGTGCTCTGTGTGTTAAATAAATTTTTATTAAAAAAAAAAAAGATAATATCTACACTAGATGTTACGATGAGAAAAATCAGAGGAACAGGAAATTCTAGAGATAAGAGAAGAACTCAGAAAGGAAGGAAACATCTTCCTTAAGCCTGCACAGTGATGTGAATCACAACTGAAGATTTATCTGTAAGTCTGATACAGAATGAGCAGTTACCCAAAGAAATAGAAAGAAAAGCTGATTAAGTACCTAATGATCTTGATGAGCTCACTCATGTTGACATGATCAGGTACGAGGAATTTGGTTTTGTCTAGGACAGGAAGTTGCTTCTCGCCCTTGTACCGCTCTATTATCACCTAGAACAGCAGTCAGATGAGAGGTTTTTAAATAACCATTAACAGTGAAGAGATGAAACACTTCCTCTATTGTTAACTGGCACGTACCAAAATGGGGTTTGAAACAGAAACGGCACATTTGTTAGTTTGCCCACACATCTCCGTGAAGAGCGATCATTCGACCCCAACCCTCATAGAACACGGTACACAAGACAAAGTGGCTGCCTCCAGGGAGCTGAGCAGGGTGGTGCAAGAAGTTTGTAATTTTTTTTGTTATTTGGAACCATGAGAATATACTAACTAGTCAGAAAAATAAGAGCAGATGCTAGGTATCAGCTTAAAGGGTACGCTCTGAACCTATGTCAATCGCCATAGCACCATTTCCCCTGGAATGTGTGAGGTCTCCATCGCGGTCACACACCCCAGCGCTGTCATACTGGAGTGGTCTCTCTGCTTAACGTGGAATAAAAGTCCTAAGTAAATATCTGCTAAGAGACAAATGCTGTGCAGAAAGGCTTGAAGATTCATTTTTGACAAAATATTCCTGGCATTTCTTTGATGGGTTTTAACAGTCTAGGATCTTGCACCATGTAGGGAACAAAAATAGTTCCACATCAGGAACAGAAATAAATCCATTAGCTCCTTGCCATACTTCCTTTCCACCGAGGACAACCAACTTCTCCTACCTCTAAGCCACTATCAAAGCTGGCCACGGGGTTGACTGCCTGTGCCTCATCGTCTTCTTACTGAGTACCAGAGACACCCTTCTCCAGGTAAAGCAACTCTATCTTTCCACTACAGTGACAAATTGAGAGAAGGAATGAAAATCTTTGCATATTGTTTTTCTAGAAAAGGGGAAGATACTTGTCTATACGTCGTTCCACCACATGGGACCCACCTAAGGTTCCATGCTCAAGGCCGAATCAAACTGTTCCCTTGATAAGATCAAGGACTTTCAGTAGATAGACTACTTTTGCCTGGGTTTAGCTAGCATCAGAGATCAGAGGCAATACAGAAATCTTAAGTTACTGGTCCAGGAAGAGGCAGAAGCAGTCAGAATGAGAAGAGAATCTCCTAACTTTAGACCCTCTTCATTAAAGGAAGAGACAGGACAGCATGGCTTTGGGCACCTCCCTCCTCCTCTCAGGTGTCCCTGACTCTGGTGAGCTCCCTGAAAACAATCCCCTATAAATATTTGACTTTTCGGTTATTTTTTCTTTCTCCTGTACTTTAATTTGGGAGAGAAGATGCGTTAAGTCATGAGTAAGGCATTTGGCTAGACATGAAAAGTGCCTTCTCGAGAGTTGCATCTAGACGGCAGTGCTATGGACAGGAGCGCAGAAAAGCCATCCTTGGGGCGTAGGGAATGGGGACTGGGGAGCCAGTGAGCTGCCTGTGCCTTCTCTGTCCTCCCATGCTATTCCCACTGAGGAGCGCCTCGAAACCTGTTCAGGCCCACAAGCACATATGTGAACTACGAGTATGTGATTTCCGTAGAACCTGGAACTGCTAGCAGAAAGGACTGCTAAGGTATGCAGATACTCATGTTTCAGAAGGAGACTACACAACAAATCCTGGCAGACTGCTGGGCTATTCGGTTCCAACAGCCAACACCAAAAAATGAAGAAAACTTCAAAATTAAGGAAATGCCGCAGGCCATATGTTGACCCCAAATATAAGGACAGACTGAAATTTCTAAGGAGTCCAAGGAAAACAGAGACTGTGTCTTTTACTGTAGAGTCCTACAGTGGGGAAAATGCTTGGCAGACCCATTTTATCTTTTCTGTGGACCTTACAGCCCCAGTCCCCGGACCTTTTCTGTTCCATGGACAAGTCAGAAAGCCAAACATGAAAGCTTCTACAGAATTTTTAACAGTGGGGTGTCTAAGTGGTCTGTGGCATTCGTAGGGGATAAAAACCATGTACAAAGAACTAGACATCTTTCCAGCTACTACATGGGATGGGATTCTCTTCTCATTTTACAGATAAGGATGTAGCAGCCCCTTTCAGAATTTGTTAACTAGCCCCACAACACTCGGTAACCTTGAACCTAAGGCCTGAAGTCAGCCTCTACCTGAAACCAGAAGTTCCTCTTAATAACTCCTACTACACCTGGTGCCTCAGCAGAAACTCCTTAGTATCTGCCTGCAAAGGATCTGGGGTAGAGGGTGCTGCCGCCCGGGCACAGCAAAAAGCACCTGCGGACCCTGCCAAGAGAAGAGCAGCGTCTTTCCTCCATCGCCTGCCAAGCAGCCAAGCAGAACAGACCACTCTGGGGCACCAGAGAGAGCCCGGAATGTCCGTCACATCTCAATCCCGACAGCTGATTTTCTTACCGCAGTCCTCCTTCCTTTAGCAGACTGAACACTTCGTCCACTGATAGAATGCGAACAGCTGTAGCCCCTCTGTCTCTCCCCCCAGATACATATATTTCGCTTGTGAAATGTATAACATCAGGGCAGCAAACTCAGACTCAGGAGGACAGAGAATGTGATGAAGATGGAAGAACCGTCTGTTAAGAGATCTGCATTCTAGGCCATGAAAAGGACGCCGGGTGCCCCTTGTCCGAGGCGCTCTGCAGAAACGCGCCCCGCGGCCGCACGCAGCGGCGCTACTGAACTCGAGCAGCGCTCTCCTCTGCGGGCGTTATCAGTGACCGAGACACACGTGCTGGAGACTACCTACGGGGATTTTGGTAGGATGCTGCTCTCGGATAAGTCGGACGTCTTCTACTCTTTGTTCTGCAACGAAAAGGAAGAGACAAAGGTATTATTAAGGGCCAAATGCAGCTTCTTTCCTGCATTTTTACTGGTGGTTTCTCCAAGTTCACCTATCCCTAGCTGTGGCAGAGCAGTAAGGACTTCGTCCCTGCAACTGAGAGGAACCACACGCTGGCACTTTGTATCCGGCACAAGCTGATATATAAGGGTCTGGGACCCCAGGCTTGCCGCCAAGTGTAAATAGCAAATTAACAGCATGGCAATACCAATCTTTCCTCCAGTGCCTCTAACTACCTATCAATTTTGTGAATTTTCCAAAGTTTAAATTCGTATAAGAATCTAAGATAAACCATAGGCTCTTCAATGTAATTTTCTCTTAAGATACTTCCTGCTTTTCAATGATACGGTGTTTAACGGAAACTGCCCAAAAGGGATGGGGGGGGCAGGAAAAATGCCCTATTCGACTTTTAAATAGCTTTGCTCAGGCATGTTTGGGTGGTTCAGTTGTTTAAGTGTCCGCCTTCAGCTCAGGTGTCGATCCCAGGACCCTGGGATTAAGTCCCGCAGCAGGCTCCTTGCTTAGCAGGGAGCCTCCTGCTCCCCTCCACCGCGAGCTCTCTGATTTAAAAAAAAAAAAAAAGAAAAGAAAAAAAGGTTTTGCTCAGTGCCCGCACCTATCCAAAAAGTTTTAAGCACAAGGTCTACTGTTGAATACTTTCTTTGGGAGAGTATCTCTGTATTCCTCCCCCTTAATAAAATCAGTTATATGAATGATCAATGGCATGGACTTCCTGAGAGATCCTGGTGGCTTCAGAAAAAAAAGGACATGATCTCTGTATGTTCTACCATTGCCTATTTTTTGGACCTAAAAAAACCCACAAAACATTTACTATCACTCTTCATAAAAATGACTGAAATAATTCCCATGTCCAAATACAAACATACAGGTTCTATTTCTACTTTCCCACCCAGCCTTTCTAAAGCGGCCTCTAAGGTAAAATTACTAACAAATCTGCTATAGAATAAGACCGCAAACTCAGGGATTCCTACCACCATGCATTCTTATCTCGTACATGAGAATAGAGCTGAATTTGGTTATTGTTAATAGTAAGCGTAGCCTAGTGTTTCACAATGCATAATATAGTCATTATTAACAAAAAATATGTACTTGGTCCTGGCAGAGCTTCCAAAACCCTTGGAATTTTCTAAATGACAAGAGTGGTACTGATAAGGGCCATCTCTTTTATATTCATAGCAAACCCCCATTAACCGTATCTGAGTTTATGTTAATGCGGTAACTTTTGGAAAGCTCCTAATGACTAATGACGGGGCCTGGTTGCCATGGAGAAAGAACAGGGACTTGGAATCTGAAATGTTTAGACCCACCCAAAAGGAAACACCAGGAAAGGGAAAGGGGCATGGAGGGCCAAGTAATCACCGATGGCCAATGATTTAACCCGTCACGCCCATGTAATGAAGTCTCCATCAGGGAGATGCGGCTCAGGGCTTCCGGTGCTGGGAGAGTGGCACAGACCAAACTCCACAGGGACAGAAGCTCCTGTGCTCCGGACTCTTCTCGCCCTTACCCTAGGCACTTTTCATCTGGCTGTTCATTTGTATGCTTTAATATCCTCTGTAATAAGCCAGTAAGCTAGCAAATAAAAGTTTTCCTGTGAGCCTCTCCAGCAATTTAATTAAACACAAAGGGGTCAAAGGAACGTCTGATTTACAGCCTATTGTTGGTCAGAAGCACAAGGAACAGACTGCACCTACAGTTAGTGTTTGGAGGGGCAGGTGGAGAGGGGCTACTGCTGGGCTGAACTCAACCTGTTGGATCTGAGGTTATCACCAGGTTAAGGGAATCAGAATTGAGTTAAACTGTAGGAGACTCATTGACTTGATCCAGGGCTGTGAGTTCAAGCCCCACATTGGGTATAGAGATTACTCAAAAAAATGAACAAAATTATAAAAAATATATATTTTTAATTTTAGGACAGCCAGCTGAAATGCTTGATTGTGGAAAACCCACATGTATATGGTCCAAAGTGAAGCAGCTAATTAGGAGAATATAGGGAGTAGAGGAAACACAGGAGGAGGAGAAGGATTTTTTCCCGGGGCCTAATTCTTCAAATCCTTCTCTATTTCTGAGGGTATCATTGACTCCCCTTCAATGCTTCTCTCAGCTTTGAGACCTGTCCCTATGTCTGTCCTACCCTCCAGGAAAAAGTACTCTACCATCTAGACTTAGCTACCAACCCTCCTCACTATAAAAACCTCCATTTCGTCAGGAAGTTTATTTCAGGGATTAGAGGAAATCACAATTAATTCACTCTAGCAAATGAATGATAATTAATATACCCTGGAATATGCTTCACATTTAAAAGCTTCTCCTGAGGAGCTCCGTCGGCTGAGCATCTGACTCTTGATTTCCACTCTAGTTGCAATTTCAGCATCATGAGACTGGGCCCCGTGTCAGGGTCTGCACTTGAAGCAGAGTCTGCTTAAGATGCCCTCTCTCTGTCAGATTAAAAAAAAAGCTCATCCTAATAAATCTTAAACTGAAGTGGAAACATTCAGACAAAAGGGGGAATTTTTTTAATACAAGGAAATAGGTTTGTTTTGGCAAGTGGAAAATGAAAAAAACAAAACAGGTTTTAAATGTGAGACTTCAAATCAGAAATTATAATTTCTATATTATTACCAAAAGTTAATCTTGATTTGTCCCCCTAAAATATGGCCCAAAAAGACAAAAATCATTATTTTTATTAAAGGTGGGGAAAAAATGAGGTACGAAACAAGTTACTTCCTTAAGATGAAATCAAGTAATACCAAAGTCTCCCAGGAACGACACGACTACCCGGGCCAGCTGCAGTGAAACCCCGTGGTAAGCCGGGAGTCCTCACGCTTTTGAGTAGACAACTATTTTCAGAGACTAACACTATATTTAACAAAAACATTACTAACAACACAAATCAAAGGCACATACGAGTAATTCTTTTACTTAAGTATTTTTTTAAATGTTGTAATAACCTGTTTATTATTTGTCTTCAACAGCATGCCCCTGGCGGCCAGGGATCTGCTTCTCCTATCTTTGTATTTACCGAGGGCTCAGCCTTGCACACAGAGGATGGTTAGTAAACAAACTGAGGTTGTAAAATGGAAATGAACACTCTTCCAAATGTGTATCAAGATATACTTCCCAGACTCCTCTTCTCCTGTCTCCAAGAACCTTTATAAGACTTATACATGAGAGGAAAGGAGTCGAAGATGTCTTATTCGTACCAACATACCATTTGCAAAGCTGCTTGGAGAGTCCCCTGGGCACTGAAAGTAAAACTTAATTTCAGGGAGTGAAATGCAAACGTCATGAATATTGCCCCCATCTTTCTACAACTATGCACATACACCGAGAAACAGCTTCAGTTCTCGGAGTGCTACCTCTGTTGTGGCATAGCCGGGCTCTACAGAATAGTTGGAGCTATTTACTTTAGGCTGACACATGAACTTCCCCCAAGACACGCTAACCTTTCTGATATGAATGGAGAAGCTTCAACCTGCTCACCAGTAAGTCACAGCACAACAGTGTCCTTAAATAAACTGGACAACCCAGAAGCTGGAGCAAAAGTATTCCATGTGAGCAGACCAAAGCCAGGACTATTTGCTCCAACACAACTGTGGAAGTTCATAAAACTTCTCCACATCCTTGCAAAGACACACTGCGCCTCTTGACTTGGCGCCAGTCACCGCAGGGTCGCAGGGACGGCTATGACAGCTCGGCAGGGGAGGCGGGCAAACACAGGGAAGATAAACCGCAAGCCCAGACGTCTACCACTAGGGGGCCCGTGACCTTCACCTGCCTGCGCCCCACCCGGTCTCTACAGCTACAAAAAGGGGCTGTTTGGGGTGAGCCCCAAGGCGGTCCGCAGCCCTCTCAATGGTAGTACAAGATATCAGCACAGATATGGTCAATCCTGAAGAAGCCCAAACCCCTTAGCTTGGAAAGAGAAAGAACTGCTCAAGCTGAGTCGGGCTGCTCTTAGGCTCTACTGAAGAGGTTCTCTCCAAAGAACTGATTTCCCTCATTTACTGGGCTACACGTCAGTGAAAATTATGAGCCCTGCAGCAAGGAAAGGCAGTAGCCATTAAAGGATATTCGATCTTCTTCGGCAAATTGACCACTAAAGAGATCTGTTTCAACGGGAGAAGGGGGGAGGGCGCCTGAGTGGCTCCGTTGATTGAGGGCCTGCCTTCAGCTTGGGTCCTGGGATGGAGTCCTACATCGGGCTCCCTGCTCTGCAGAAAACCTGCTTCTCTCTCTCCCTCTGCTGCTCCCTGTTTGTGTTCTCTCACTGTCAAATAAATAAATAAAATATTTTTAAAAAGGGGTTGAAGGGGAAGTAAAGGTAAGATACAGGGCAAGCCCCAAAACAGTGTATAGAAGACATACCAATGGGAAAAAAATGGGGGCATTCCTGGTTTACCCTCAGGGCCGCAGGTTCCGGGTGAATCAGAATAGTTCATCTCACTTTTCTTACTCTCATTACCTACTCTTTGGAGATTTTTCTAGAATAACCTAAAAATACTCTAAGCAAAAGGAACATGACTACAGTTTCAGTCATGAGAGCAGAAGTATCTTTCGCACACAACACCCCAATTAACTTCTATTTTTTTTTTTAAGTAATAAAGTAATCTCTGTGTCCAACATGGGGCTTGAACGCACACTCCCCAGATCAAGAGCTTGCGCTGACCACCCCGCGGTCAAGAGTCCCATCTCCACCGACCACGCCCGCCAGGCGGCCCTCAGGGGACTTTGAGCCGGAGGAGTCCGTGCGGACCCACCAGCTCCAAGGGGAGATCTGCCTCCGAGGCCGCTCTCAGGGTGGCATAAAAGCGAAACAACATTCGGAGTTCACAGGGGTCATTAAAGAGAAACTTTCCAACCCAAACGCACATCCAAGTGTGGCTAAATAACAAAGGGCCTCGGGAGGCCCCGGAGGTCGGCTTGGCAGGTCTCGGGACCAGGTCGTCGCGGGCAACGAGGTGCAGAGCCGCACGTGCAGGCCGCGGGAGGCGAGGCCAGCAGAAGGGCCCCGGGAAGCCGCTGCTCTGAGCACCCCGGCAGCACGGGGCGGGCGGGGCACGCTGCCGCTGCAGGCTTCCCTGCTCCTGGGACACCGCTCACGTTCCTAGCGTCGCTTCTCTGCAGGCGTAAATACTGGGATAAGGCTCCTTTCAGTTTCACCCAATGCTGGGAAACCGGAGAAGAACTGATTTCCGGCGGCTGGGAACGGACACCGCAGCAAGGCCGAAGGAACTAACCGTAGCTCTCCGCCGCCAACAGGACCCCGGCGCGCGGGCACAGCCGTCCCCAGCGGCGGCGCGGGGACGTGTCCACGGCTCCACTCCGGGGCCCGGCAGCGCGCACACGGCTCCGCCAGGCCAGGCAGGGGCACAGGGCCGCGACCCCGAGGAGCACGGCGTCCCGCCGGGAGATGACTCACTCCCGTCCCCGTGTGGCACCACTTCCAGGCCCGGCCACTGCCGGGCTGCGGCGGCCTCCTCGCCTGCCCACCAGGCTGCGCCTCCGCCCGGGAGGCGACCCCCACGCCTGCAGGGCCGAGCCAGGGCCCAGCCCACAACCCCGCCCCGCCGCGGAGCCAAAAGGGGGGTTCAGCAGCTCCGCCGCGACGCGCCCTAAGGGGCTGCCGCCCTGGACGGTGATGGGGCCGGGGGGCGGGCGGCGGGCATTCCCGGGTCCGGCGGCGCACAGGCCGTGACCCCGACAACCCGCACGGACCGCCGCCCTGGCCCGCGACACGGTCCCCTGGCCCCTCGGTGCCCCCAGCCCCGGCCCCTCCCGGGCCCGGCCCCCCGACCCCTCCTTGCCCGGGGCCCCCCGGCGCCC